>JANAVB010045019.1:1510254-1692203 GCA_029216955.1 Iris pallida
ATGAGCGTATCTTAAAGGAGCCTGAAAGTAACAGCTTCTTCGTTAGACGGCCTTCCAAAATTTTAGAATCGCAAAAAAATGATGTTTTGACCTCCGTTTTAGCACTTTTGCCGTTTGTCTCGGTCTTTCCGAAATTTTTCGACGAGTTTTTGAAGATTTTTGAGGAGAAAACCTAGATTCGAAAGTGAGCAGCGTATGGAAGAAGATGAAGTATCGAAACGTTTTTTTAAGAGTAGTTTCGTGGGTGTTTTCAATAAATTAGAAGGAAGGGCAAAAAGGTCATTCGGAACCCTCTTTATATATTTTTTGCTAATTCTGGGCACGCGATGAAATGTTATTGTGCAGTGGGTTTTTCATAAAACTTTTTCGTTTTTTGGGCATTTCATAAATTTCCCCTATATATATATATATATATATATATATATATATATATGAGTGTCCACTTCTTACTAGTGCTTGGAGGCATGCCTCCAAGGGGGTTCGAACCCGCGCCACTGTGCTCCACCTTTCCCAACGGGCTACGACCACGGGGACACACACACACACACGTATATTTTAAAATGTTAGATTTTGATAAACTTAAATAAAAATCTAAAATTTAAATTTTGATAAGATTAAAGTTGTGCAAAACATACGACAAAAATTATTAACATTAGGAGTTAGATTTGGATGATTGAATTTGATAAATCTTGTCGATGTAACATAAATTCCCAGAACTTATATGACATGGCACACATGTGTGATATGGTGCAATGAAGGCATCCCAAATTGCTCTAAATTCAAGAAAAATAATCAAAAAATTGTAGGAGCTCCGAAACTATATATCTATTCTACTATATAATAGGAAAACTTAGATGGTGAAACTTTTGAATTCCGAAAATACCCTTACATACTTATACTAATTAAAAATTGTTCATTAATTTTAATAAGGACAACTAAGTAATTAGGAAGACTACCCTTTGGTCTTCCTAAAGAGTCTTCCTAAACTAATTAAGAAATGTTAAAATACGTGCAAGGCACGTGCACATATATATATATATATATATATATATATGAAATTATGCTCCATAGCCGACCACATTCTGATGGAAAAAGGCTTTGAATGATGCCAATGACAGGCAAAATTGTAGGGGAAAAAAACCAATTTATTTTTTGAAAATCCAGTGCGGGCTTGAGCCCCACTCCTTTACAAGTGGATGTGCCCATGTCCTTGGAGACGGATGAATTGGCGTTTGACAGAAGTGCCCACGGATCCTCTGTCCACACAGGTTGATATTTTGGATGTCCCAGCAGAAACTCCTATTGGGAAGAAGGATCGTACTACCAATGAACTGCAAGTGAGAAAAGTGAAGGAAAGGCAAGATACTGAATCAACCACAAAGGTCACAATCCAATTAGAGAGGTACATTGGAATATGCATAAATGGAGGATCCAAATATGGTGAACACAAGATTTATAAGATCTCATTTAAGAAATAAGATCTAGGGAGAGAAGTAGTTAAATTTTATATATCTCAGAACAAGCTGACTCCAGTTCTAGCTCATTGATATTCTGGCTTTCTTGCATTTTAATACTGCTTTATGTTCAAAATTCAAAAGTATTAGAATGAGATATCTTAGAAATCTTATTTACTGGGAGTGCCTGGTTTGACTATTTTGAGACTTTAGTATGAGATGTCTTATTTCTCAAGGAGAGAGAGCCATTTATGAGCGCTTACAATCTGTTTCACTTAACAGTTACGAAAAAAAAATCAAAAGATCATCAAATAAGGAACTCTTTGAGGGGCACACAGTCTAGGCAGGCATAACAAAAACATAATGATACATTGTGTGAAACTCATTCGTTGAACACGCAAGCACAAAGCATATATACATAAGCCACAAAGAGCATTTAAAAGATAAAACAAATAAAACTCATTTTAGAGTAGTATAATTGCATTTTGCTTAAAATTTTAGACTAGGTTAACAAGTATGTTGGTCCCTCCTTTATTAATTAATAAATCTTAACAGTTGACATTACGTAAATTAAAATTACTAGTGTATTATATCCCAACCAATAATTCATTTAGACTTCACCTCCTTAAAAGGGTACAGATGAGTATAAAACAAATGGCTACTAGCAAAGTCAAAAGCCAATTTTACTTTATTTTTCCATGTTTCGAGCTATATTGCCAAACTATGTCCCTGGCACCTAAAGCCAACATCAAAAAATATCGGCAAGGCCCATCAGATCCACTGGTAAACAGCTGGTCTAATGTATGAGAACCAAGTTGACGAACGATTGTACGTGAGTCATCAAAGTCGTAGAAAACAAATCGTAAACATGAACATTTCAATCTGAAAGGATGCTGATCTCATAAAAAAATATAGAACAGGAATCTGAAAACCATTAAGCAATAAAAACATAAATATACAAAGAAGTCCAATAAATAGAATGGCTACCACTAACCCGTTTTCCATCCATAATACACATAGAATAAACTGCCAGCTTCGATGCTCCTCGCACTTTTGTCAGGCGAGGGATGTGTGCCTTCCCCATCCATAATTTCTCACACTGCAACAGAGACAGGCATCTTGTAAGTCTCGGGCAAAAAAAATAGTGTATAAACACACAACAGAACACTTTAAACTTCGTCGATAGCAGTAACATCTAAGGAAATAGAAATAGTTCAATCATGTAACCAGTTTCTAAGATCAGACAGCAAGAAATTACTTGACTTGAGCAATCATACAAAAGAACTTAAAAGACAGATAAAAAATAACATGAACATAAAACAAAAGCTTCTTCTTTTTCTAGTGTCACCCTAGAGATTGATGGAAGATGAAAGAAGTGGAGAAAGAAGATGTAAGAGAGAAAATGCAAAAGTTCCTCTCTTAATAAAACAAAACAAACTGATCTTCAACCAGCTAGAATGTCTAGTTGACTTCATTGCAGAATCTGGATGTAACAAGGGGCGGGAAGTAATTTCAAAGCAATATGTATTCCACTCTCCCATTCGATTCAGCGATAAGCTGTCTTCCTGTAGAGTCTTCTCAATTCAAGACTAAAAGTACTAAAACCATCAATGTTAAAATCAGTAAAGGTTGGTGTAGATCCTTAAAAATGACAAAGGTCTTAATGCAGTAATACAATGCAAACCAAGCTTCCCGCCGCATGAAGCTGATCGGCAGAGAGAACACTTCCACTCGCGTGAAGCTCACCAACAGGGAACACACTTCCCTCTCACTCGGGTGAAGATCACCAACAGGGTACACACTACCATTCCGCTCGCGCGAAGCTCGCTAAGCAACATAGCGTACGCGCCACCCGTATTAATGAACGGTTTGTACACTCATATCAAAGGACAACACATCTTTTAAAGACGTCCAAAAGTCACGTGAGACATGATTTGACATTAAGTGTATCAATACCAGACAAATGATGATTGGACTTAATGTGTATCATAAATGTTCTGAGAAACGCAGCCACTTCCCATTGGCTCCTACGTAAAGAAAGTACATAGCTTGTTGTCACGTCTAAGGTTTTTCGTCCCACCGAAGCGGATCTGCATAACCCTCTATGGACTGGAATTTTGCTAGAAGATTCCAAAGTTCTCCAAAATGTGGTGGAGTCTTCTTGAAGATTCATTAAGTCTTCGTAGCTTTCTAGATGTTCTAGAGTTTTCTTTGGAAATATCTAGGCCCGAGAATATTTCCAAAATAATCCGTGGAATATGTTGTTTCCAGAATCTTCATGTAATCCCTTTGAGGCATTATAAATAAGTGGGAGGCTCATTTGTTCCTCACCATCCAAGAAGTTGTAAACCCTCTCTAGTATAATGAAATTTTCAATCTTCAAATATATCTCTTTTGCTCCACATATTCTCTTTATCGTCTTAGCGATCTAGCTAAGCGTTTGGGAAAGGTTGGCACGGGTCTTCGAGTAGGAAGCTTGTGCGCCGCACGGGTCGAAGTGTAGGCAAAAACAGTCCGTGATATTGTGCTGGATTCTTCCCGCTGTGCGAACCAGCTTCCCGTGGGAATCTAGCAAGTCAACTACCCACTTGTAACTATAAATTACATATATTTATTCCAAGTGAAAGAGTCAAGCATATATATATATATATATATATATATATATATATATATAGAGAGAGAGAGAGAGAGAGAGAGAGAGAGAGAGAGAAGAGAGGCTACACTCCAAGTGCGCTCTGTTCACAAACGCATTGAGCATCGAGAGCACGCTGGAGCCCCGTCTTCTTGCATCTAATCGTCAACGGGGTAAAGGGATCACGCCGATCCGACCTCCTTCGTCCCACTTTTCCATAATCAAACTTGTAAACAGAATTCTTCTTGCAATTACACACTTACTGGAAGTTGTAATATGATTCTCTCATACATAAACAAAGTTTTCTTCTAAAGACCTAGTGTCCCTTTCCTACGGAAAGAGTTGGGTTGAGACCTTTGCTATAGGCTGGAGAATTCAGGGTTTAAAACAAGTGAACCAGCCCTTATAATCCCAAAGAAAAAGTACTTGCAACATCAACAGAAAAATCTATCATTTGGCTATTGGCTATTATGCATGGACACAGATATGAAAAGCCAGAACACATGATGATAGGGACACTGACTTTTGATGTCCTGGTATATTTTCGAGTGTATGAGTTGTGACCGATACACAAGATAATGACATTGCACCAACTTTTAAAGCAACTATGCTTTTCCTGGTTTGTCATAAATTTGAGAATTGCATTTCCACTAAGAACATCACTTCCCAACATTTGACACTAGCCTATAAAAACTACACTAACTAAAGCAGGTGAAGACAAATTGTAATGCATTGACCTTGGTGCCAATGGACTAATACAAATATATAATCCTCATCACCCTAGACTAATAAAGACAATCCTCAACATTCAACACAGCTGTAGAGTAATTAGAGCAATGGCAATAGCCCACAAGATACACATTATAAGTAGAATTAAAAACATATATAATTTCACGGCTCAACACACAAAATTCAGGGGGGAAGGCATGTTTGACAAATGGAAACTTTTGGAAATTAAGAGCCTTTTCGGCAAATGGAAATTTAGGAGAAACTAGGGAAGTGGTAGAAAGTATGATTGGTCTCAATTTAATTGTATGCTTGGTAGATGGAAATTAACTAAGTCAAGAAATTTGTAGGACCCGCCAAAAAATTAAGCTAGTCATCATTCTAGTTTCCATCCAAAAACATATAAACTCATGAAAACTAGTATGATGCAATCAGGAATTAGCTAGTCATCATTCTAGTTTATACAAAAAGATAGAAACTCGTGAAAACTAATATAACACAATCAGGAATTAATTGTTTATTATCATTTCTTTTTAAAAAACAAGCACCCACTTTATAACCGTTTATGCATGTTGTCACAGGACGCCTAGGCGCGTCTAGGCGGCCTACGCATGCAGGTTGGAGAGGACTCGTCTCGACCTAGGGAAAATTCTCATGGTTGAGGCGAGCTCGCCTAGACGCACCTAGGCGTCCGCCTAGGGTCGCCCAAGGAGAAAAAAGACCCGCCTAGGGTAGCCTAGGGCCGCCCAATTATACTTACTAACTTTACTTTATGTTGAACATTGGTTATTGCATATATTTTTTGCTTCTTATATTACTTTCATGCTTATTGGTTAATGTTTATTGCTTATTAGTTATACTACATATTTGTTGTATACTTAAATGCAGAATTTTTTGATTCAAGAGCAACGGATCCTGGGCGGGCGCCTAGGTGACGCCTAGGCGCGGCTAAGCGAGACGGGTGGCTTGTCGCCTCGCCTCGCCCAGCGCCCAATACAACATATAGCATTTATGTTAACTGTTTTTTTTATTATTAACATGTCATCTTTGTCTACTAATTTCTATCTTATAGTTTCTAGCCGCCAAACAACTATTTTAATTAGAAAGTTTTTTAGGTTTTTCTAGTTTCTATAAACCAAGTTTCTTAGTTTCAAAGAGTTTTCATTTGCCAAACATGTTCTAATACTGATTAGTTTTTACCTTTTAGAAACTATAAGAGACCTAAGGAAACCAGGTTTCTGTTGTGAATCGACTCAATCGATTCACAAAAGAAAGCAAATAAAACAAAGAACAAGAGGAATAGAAACAGAATGATCTTTAATATAGGAAAAGAACAAAACTCCCAACTTTGATTGAACGGAACAAAGTAATAAAATCCTTCTTGATGACACTGGAGAGAGTTTTCTCAATCCCAGCATAAAAGTAATGACGGCTAGCCCTGACTATAAATAGAAAAGAAAAGCAAACCCTAGGAGGGTTATTGTGGTGAAAGACCACAATACCCCTCCATGACTAAAATAACTGAAAGGCCTAAAAAGTGGGCCTAAATGGCTCCACGTCTCCTGCGACGTGTGTAGGTGATAATGGGTGGGCCCGCATCAATACCGCCCCCTAAAAGAGCCACATTGTCCTCAAGGTAAAAATCTGGAAACTGCGTCTGTTGCTATAGCGGCCTCTTCCTCCGTCGGATCCTCCTCCTCTTCCTCCGTGGTGGTCGTCGTGGGGGTAGATCCCCTCTCTGGAAGTTGGCGGGATCCGCCGTTTCTCCAAAGAAATTGCTGCCTCCGGTGTTCCTCGCCCCTCCTGGCGGTTCCGTCCCTCCCGTCCGAGCCAAAACTCCAGCTAAGCCCCTTCCCGAACCCGTGAACCTATCACCGTAGTTCGAGGTCATTGTCCGGCCCCCATAGGGGGACCCAAGCCCTAGGGCCTCTCCCGGGTGTGGAGCCGGTCCGCCGGGACCGAAATGGTCGGCGACGTCCGGCCACGGCCGCTCGCCGGCGGCTCCCCTGGCGCCGGCCGGCCCTGGGTGGCGGTCGGGGGTCTGCCAGCGGCCGCCCACAGCAGCCGCGGCCCCGCCTGGGCTCGCGCGGCCTGCTGTGGTGCTCCCGCGGCCCTCGGCTGCTGTCCGGCGGTGATCGCCGGCCGCCAGGACCCAGCCCGGAGGTGCGGCGGCGACGGCGGTTGCGGGCCAGCGGCCGTCGGCCGGTCCTTCCTCCTCCTCGTTCGCCTCCCCCTCCGCAGGAGCAAATCCTAGTTGATCGCCTAGGGTTTGGGTTGTTACCGCCTCCGCTTCGTCGTCGTTGATCTTCTTCGAGATGTTTTGTAAGAGCGTCATTATAGCCGTCGTCTCCTTCCGCATGTCCCGCATCTCCGTGCGGAGTTCCTGGTTCGTGGATGCTTGATCTTTAACGGAGGCCTCCATGGATTTCTTCAAGCTATCGATCTCGGCGGTGAAGTCCTCCCGAAGACCTCGGATCTTCTCGTCGATTGTGGTTCTCGTCCCGTCTGCCATGGCTCGTAGAGGGCTCTGATACCAATTGTTGTGAATCGACTCAATCGATTCACAAAAGAAAGCAAATAAAACAAAGAACAAGAGGAATAGAAACAGAATGATCTTTAATATAGGAAAAGAACAAAACCCCCAACTTTGATTGAACGGAACAAAGTAATAAAATCCTTCTTGATGACACTGGAGAGAGTTTTCTCAATCCCAGCATAAAAGTAATGACGGCTAGCCCTGACTATAAATAGAAAAGAAAAGCAAACCCTAGGAGGGTTATTGTGGTGAAAGACCACAATACCCCTCCATGACTAAAATAACTGAAAGGCCTAAAAAGTGGGCCTAAATGGCTCCACGTCTCCTGCGACGTGTGTAGATGATAATGGGTGGGCCCGCATCAGTTTCCAACTTAAAATGTTGTTTGTTCGGTAGAAACTATTAAGACAGGAACTTGTAATCAATAGTGACATAGTAATAATAAAAAATAGTTAACATAAAATATTAAAAGGAGAGTGTTCGATTTTCAAAAATAAATAGTAAATTGAATAATTATTGCTTCTCATGAGTTTCCATCTATTTGGATAGAAAGTAGAATGAGTAGTGGTTTCCATTTTGGTCGTAGGTCCTACAAGTTTCCTTTTAGCATATTTGGTAGTTGGAATCAAAGAACCTAAAAAAATGGTAGCACATATGGAACTTAGCATGTAGCTCTCACAATGCACTTTCACGGGTTCACATGAGGGTTTGTTTGGTGCTAGGAACCTAGGGGAGGGAACTCACATGAACTTGGGCACCTCTTTTGCCAAGTTGTTTGTGTTTTCATGTTTGTTCTTAAGAACATCACAAAACAAAGGATCCATATAAATCGGATAATGTCTATGCTCCATATCAGCAACAAAAAAAAACTCTTCCAAAATTCATCCAATTTCGGTTGGATTTCAGTTGGAACTTGAAGAACCCAATAAAATGGATCCCACCTTGGCAAATGAAAACGGGTTGATTGTTTAAGGTAGGACCCACATGCACAAGTTCCACCTTCATACTCTCTCTTTTTGTAAATAAACAACATATTCCCCCTACCCTGTGGGTACCCATGTAATAGCCCTGTGGAACCCATGTGCTAAGTCCCATGAGTCTATTAGTTTTTGAAGTTCTAATTTCAAAACACCAAACAGACATGTGCATGGAACTTAGTATGTGGTTCCCAACTAAGAGAGTAAACTCTCTCTCTCTCTCTCTCTCTCTCTCTCTCTCTCTCTCTCTCTCTCATTTACTAGGTAGGATTCATTTTTATTGGTTTCTTCAAGTTCCACCTAAAATCCAAACAAAAAATGGATGAACCTTGAAGAAGGCTTATGTTGAGGTGGTGCAATAAACATGATGATACGAACCCCAAATTCTTCTTCCTGCGGAATATACTACTTTGTACATAGGAGTGGAGGCTCACTGGCTCAGTATGTGGGAAGCTTAGTATAACAGTAGTTGCTAGCATCAGAGATCATAGAAACCATATAGTAGAGTAGCATGGCAAGCAACAAGTTCGTAAGAACTCATTATATGTTTACTCGGATTGCAGCAACATATTGCAGCCAATAGCTAATCTCCAACTCCGTCTGCAACCCATCTCCAGTAAGAGGCCTCCACATCATCATTGGCAACTTAGTCTCCAGGTCAGCATCCAACTCATCATGCTTAACAAACTTGACTGGCAAGTTATCAAGAGCATAAGCAAGTGTAAGTACTCTCAGAGAATTCTATAAATAGCAAAGAGTAGAGGAGAGGTAGCTTGGATGTAATCTAAAAGTTTAATGGTTACTTTACTTAGCTCTTGTAATTTTCCTTCATTTCGTCAATTTGAATAAAACCCTAGAATTTCATCTTCATTTCTTCTGTTCTTCCCTAATCTTTGTGTGATCTATGTCAAATTCATGACGAATTTCTTACGAGCTCTTTCAAATTCGTCCATGGCAGGAAGAGGAGCTCATCAATTTGTATCAGCACCGTCGATTCTCAGGAGTCATGACTCGGCTGGCAGCTCCATCGGAACGGTCACCACAACACCGATTTTGAGCTTGAGCTCACGATAAGAGTTTCCGGAGGATCCTCGCCACCAGATCGTGGAGGGGAGTCTCCGATCTCTCAAAGGTACACTTCTAAATCTAGATCACAAACTAAATACATTGGAATATTGGATGAAGTATAGGAGGGAAGTTTATCCCTTGTATTTTTCGGCCATGGAACCACCACCTCCTCTACCACCACCCGCGCCAGATTACTACCGCTATCCACAGATATTGATGTCGTCGTTGCCGATGCAATACCAACAGTATCTGGCGCGGAGCAACCATAGTTGTACGCGACTCCAACGTACTCTCCTCTGCCACCACAGTACCACCAGTCACCGCAGAGCTCTCCACCGATGTATCTGCAGCAGCAGTACCACACTACTCCGTATGTGTTCGATGATATGTCTGAGAGAAAAGAAGCCCATAGAGGTCCTAAGAGTGAGGTCTATGTGCTCGACGAAATGTATGAAGAGAACTTGTTGATGGACAAGGAGAAAAAAGAAGACGAAAGCAAAGAACCTACTGCAGAAGGATCCCTGACAGTTCCTTCCCAGAGGTCTCTATCCTTGATTTGGATGCATCTTTGCCAGTTGAAGACCAAGACTAGTCTGAGGATTTAAGTTTGATCGGTGAATCTAGTACAGATTCTTCACCAACTAGCATAAACTTTGGTTCTGTTTCACCTGATAGCCGTGTTGTTAATTCATCAATTGGTAAGATCACAAGAGTCAAGGAAGTTACAAGTTCTGTAGCCACAAATGGTTGTACTCTTAGTGAAGAAATAGATCCAGTTAATTGAAAAGTTAACAAATATCAACTAAAAGGCATCACAGTGGATGTTGAAGCAGCTTTGCCTCCTTCCAAGAGACTGCATCGTGCTTTAGAAGCTATGTCTTCTAATGTAGTTGAAGCAACTGTTGATATTGCTGAAGCCGCAGGTGGCATGGAATTAGCATCCAATGGTTGCACAAAATTGCCTAAGTCTAATTCAGTCCATCTTCTTGCCACAAAACATTTTGAGCTCTGCTAGGTCACCACGTATTCAGTTTTGTGATAAAACTAATGAGCTTGTCCTTGGTACTTTGGCAACTACTGGACATGGTTATCCTATGCTCCAATCCTCATTGGATGTTAATCATGGCAATGAACTAAAAATGAATGGGGAAATGACAAACATTGCGCCATTGAAGCTGTCAATGTCAATTGGTGAGATGTGCTGGATGTTGGAGAATGACAGAGGCAATAACATGGTCCACATTCTCATGAGGAACTTCTTAACTGGCACCAAAGCAGCTATCTTCATGACTCTTTAATGATATACCATGTGGATAGCAAGTTAGGGCCATTTACTCTAGCAACCTTAGCTGACATGTGGAGCACAGATAAGAGTGCATGTCCTTTATTCATTCATGTTTGAAGAGGGCATAACAGCCATGCTTGGAGACGTTCCAATCAGGTATGGCTGGACTGGTGGAGAGATTGGCTTCGATACCTACTTCTCCATGGCAAGTGGAAATGCCACTCTCCCGCTATGGAGAGATGACCAAGTGGTTTGATACCAACTACCCTTTTATTGTCCCTAAATTGGGTCCAGATACAAAGTTCTCTGCTACAGTTGCAGAAGCACTTCTTGAGAACGCACAGCCATTTTTTATTTGTGTGCTGTTATTGCCGAGGCACAATTTTCGATGGAAAATTCTAAAACTGAAACAATTGTACACACAACGTTTCAAATGCAGCACCTTAAAGAAGATGTGCAACAGAGATTCTGGAGGATTCTGAATTACGAGGATCTAAAAAGATTCTACGTAATACACAAAAAATCTAAAGAGACTTTGTGCAAGCAACTATCGGCAGTAGAGCTTCTAAAAAGAAGTTACTGTAAAAGGCAACAGCAGCGATGACAGGCGAGAATGAGATGCTGGGGTGAATGAACCACCGTTGCTCAAAGCTTTATTCGCCCCACACGAGCACGAACAACTTCCAGGAACCAGCAAGTTCATGAAGAACTTCTGGAACGCTCGTAAGTCAATATTTGAGACTTGAACGGACTTCCTGGACTTAACAGACTCCCTCAACTCTCTTCTTGGTGCATCTTTCAAAGGAGGCCAAGGGGCTCTATTTATAGAGTGGAGTTGAGACTTCACCTCTTCTCCTATCCGATGTGGGACTAAAATACCAATACTCAAAAATAGAGTTTGATATTTTAGATCATCCCACAATCAGCATAGAAGTGTGCCAGTCCACGCCTACCCCCCGAACACTCCCGTGCATGCACGAGACATCCTGGAGTCCGTGTCCGAGTCCGAGTCCGCACAACAAAAATTAACTTGCATCCTTGTTGGATTTAATCCTTTTTCCTTCTAGGAAAATACTTCCACATGGCACAAACTTGTGCCCCACTATACCTCATGTGCACACCTCAACACAAGCAATGTATTATATTGAGATACTCACCATTTGGTGTAGCCGATGTGGGACTATCTTTTCTAGTCCAAAGGCAAAAACACCAACAATCCCCCACATATCTCAATATATGGGTTGAGCGTTCCCCACAGTTACTGCCCATCATGCATTAGGAGAGATGTCGCTACGACTTGAATCTTTCCGCATAGGTTAAATAACAGCATGATACAAGAATGGACTAAGCCTTGAATTCTGCACCATAACTGCAATTCTTCCTACTCACATAATGACATCAACTGTGCTTCTGGCTGCACATTGAAGGTCTTGTGCCAGCCTGGTTTCAGTGTATAATTTTTTGGGCGTCTACAAGTTTACCCTCAAGAGACGGCCTGATATCTCTGTCCATACACTATAGGTGAGTTTTTTATAAAGAGTCATGGCATGAAGCATTGCGCTTCTTTGCGGTGCTACGCCGCTATGACATGGCTTAAAGCCGAGACTTTACCCCACCTGGGTACCTCATCGTAGTGTCATACTACTATAGCATGAGGTCACAGGCCTCTTTGTAGTGCCAAACTACCCAGCATGAAGCCTTGCGCTTCCGTGCGGTGTTACGCCGCTATGACATGGCTCGCAAAGCCGAGGCTTTACCCTATCTGGTACCTCTTCGTGGTGTCATGCCACTGTAACATGAGGACATCGTCCTCTTTGTAGTGCTGTCTACTTCTCTTTATTACGATTATCATACAGCATTAGGCTACCTGCCTATTTGCGGTGCTACTCCGCTGTGACTTGGCTTGCAAAGCCGAGGCATTACCCCTACCTGGAAACCTCATGGTGGAGTCACCCCACTGTAGCATGGAGTTACACTCCTTGTAGTGCTGCGCTACCGTGCTTCCAGTAAAGCACTCCAGGCATTCACTCTGTCTGAGAACTCATTAAGGCATTTAAGCCAACCTTCCCACAGGATCCGTTTTCCGCAGAAAACAACAGTAGACAACAGTGGTTGTAGGTCCGTAACCTCTCCATGTCACATAGGACAAGTACCCACCGTTCCTGATATTCTTCTGGTTAATAGTCCTCCCTTGAACCAAAAGCTAGATGCCTAGTAGATTTCTCTTTGAACTAATAGCATAAAACTTTATGGTAGGAATGTAATAACACAATATCAGAATGCCTTCAAGCCCATTTTACAAGCTATGTCATCGACCAGCTGGCGCTTGAGGCCCTTGGTGAACGGATCCGCCAGGTTCTCCTGACTCCGAACATCAATCACTGCAATAACACATCTCTTGATAAGATCGTGTACTGCTCTGTGCTTCAACCGCACCGTTCTCTTCTTTCCGTTGAAGAGTTCATTTGATGCCACTGCTGCTGCCGCCTGGTTGTCACAGTATATCGGTATTGCCGGTATCTGAGCCCCAACCACCGGAAGATCATACATGAGCTCCCGAAGCCACTCTGCTTCATCTGCAGCAGCATCCAATACAAAGAATTCAGATTCCATGGAGGAGCGAGATAACATAGTCTGCTTCTTCGACTTCCACGATATAGCAGCTCCGCCCATGACGAATACGAATCCACCTGTGGAATACTCGCTCTCCATATCTGAACACCAGCTAGCATCACTGAAGCCTTCCACTACTGACGGTTCTCCGCTGTAGAAAAGTGCATATGTCTGAGTTTTCTTGAGATATCTCATAACACGCTTCACAGCTTTCCAGTGCTCAACGCCTGGATTACTAGTGAACCGACTCAGCATTTCCACTGCAAAAGCTATGTCAGGCCTTGTGGCAGTAGTAGCGTACATCAAGCTTCCGATGACGCTAGCGTACTCCAACTGCCTGACGCTTTCCCTCGAATTTGGCTCCAGCTTCTGATCACTCCGGTACGGTGTATCAATAAAAGGAAGATCTTGATACCCGTAGCGAGTGAGCGTCTTCTCAATATAATGAGATTGTGACAGCGCTATTCCAGTGTCTGTCCGGATGATCTTGAGCCCCAAGATTACGTCGGCATCCCCCAAGTCCTTCATACTGAACTTGGTCGAGAGGAATTTTTTTGTCTCTGTGACGCAGCTTAAATCCGTACCTAGGATTAGCATGTCGTCCACGTAAAGACATACGATTACTCCTCTTCCGTCAGCAAACTTCGTATAGACACACTTGTCTGTTTCACTGACCCTGTAGCCATTTGACCTTATCACCTTGTCAAACTTCTCATGCCATATTTTGGGAGCTTGTTTCAAACCATACAGAGACTTCATCAACTTGTAGACTTTGTCTTCCAGACCTCTGACGACAAAACCTTCTGGTTGTTACATGTAGATCTCTTCGGTCAGCTCGTCATTAAGGAATGCCGTTTTCACATCCATCTGATATATCACCAGCTTGTGTATTGCTGCTAGAGCAATTAACAATCTGATGGTTGTCATCCGAGCTACTGGAGCATAAGTGTCAAAATAGTCGATCCCTTGCTTCTGAGCAAACCCCTTGGCCACTAGCCTGGCCTTGAACTTGTCAATGGTTCCATCTGCTTTCATCTTCTTCTTGAAGATCCATTTGCATCCGATGGGTCTTGCTCCTTCTGGCAGGTCAACCAATACCCATGTGTTGTTGGAGGTGATTGAGTCAATCTCGTTGTCTATCACCTCCTTCCAGAATACATCTCTGGTCTTCATCGCCTCATCATAGGTAAGCGGATCTGCTTCCACATGATAGGTGACGAAGTCATCTCTGAAGTCTTTCGGCCTCCTAGTTCGCTTAGTTGACGGCTCAGCGAGTTCTGGTTCAGCTGGTGTCTCCTTGACGACAGCTTTATCTTGGACTACTGGTTCATTAAAGACTTCTGTCTGCTTTATACCCTCATCATTCTCCGGAAGATCCGTGAGAACAATATTCTTGTGTTTTGCAAACTTGTCTTCAAAGTATTCAGCATCGCGAGATTCGATGATATGGTTTGACTCGATATCAAGGAATCTCCGAGCATCACTCTTCTCGGCATACCCCAAGAAGATCGCCTTCGTAGTCCTTGTCCCCAGCTTCTGAATCTTCAGATCCGGGGGCTTCACATAAGCCAGACACCCCCACACTCGAATGACATTCAAGTTAGGTCTGACTTTGAACCAGAGTTCATGAGGAGTTATGTCGGAAGTTGCATATGGCACTCTGTTCAGAATGAACGTTGCCGTTAGTGCAGCTTCTCCCCAATAACACTTTGGAAGACCCGCAGTCAACAGCATGGAGTTCATCATCTCTGTCAACGTTCTGTTCTTCCTTTCTGCTACTCCGTTGGATTGAGGAGAGTACGGAGCCGTTGTCTCATTGATGATTCCATGTTCTTTGCAGAATGATAAGAATTCATGAGACCGATACTCCCCGCCTCGATCACTCCTTAACCTCTTGAGTTGTTGTCCAGTTTGCCGCTCAGCCTCGGACCTGAACTCCTTGAACTTCTCGAATGCTTCGTCTTTAGACTTGAGCAAGTAGACGAAAGCATACTTTGAGAAGTCATCGATGAAAGTAATGAAATACTTCATCCCGGCCTTTGTAGAGAATTGTTTGAAGTCACAGATATCTGAGTGAACCAACTCCAGAAGATCTGTGCTTCGATGGACCCTGTGAAAGGATTTTCTTGTGATCTTCGTCTGAGCACATACTTCGCATTTCTCTACCTTACCCCCACACTTGGAGATAATTCCTAGACTAGACATTCTGTTAATCCTTTTACAATGAACATGTCCTAGCCTATTATGCCACAACTCAAGAGAATAATCAGAAAAAGTGATTGCATTTATATTATCATGCTGGGTTACAACAAGCTGAATCTTGTACATTCCTTCAGTTTGGAAAGCTTTCCCGAAGAATGTACCCTTCTTGGACATCACCAACTGGCCAGCATTGATGTCCATCCTCAAGCCTGCATTGCAGAACAGACTTCCAGAGATCAGGTTCTTAGCAATTACTGGAACATGCTTCACACCTTGAAGCGTTAGAGTGTTCCCCGATGTGAGTTTCAGCTCCACCGTCCCGATCCCCAGTACTTCAGCTTGTGCCTGGTTTGCCATTATGACCTTCTCTGAAATTGGCTCATAAGAGACGAACCAGTCTTTGTCTGAACAGACATGGCATGTCGCACCAGTGTCTATCCACCAGTCCAAGTCAGCCCCCACAGTTGCAACCTGTGCTATCATGGCAACTAGATTAGTAATCATAGAAACCTTACTAGGCTCACCTTGTTCTTTGGGCTTGGACTTGCATTCGGATTTGTAGTGGCCCTTCTTGCCACAATTGAAGCAAGTCACATGGGACTTGGACTTCTGCTGCTTGAAAGCAGGACCCTTCACTTTCAGATTCGTGAAGTCCTTTTTGCGATGAGAAGCAGCCTGCTTCCCCTGGTACTCTCTGGTTTGGACCAGATTTACCTTCGCCAGTTGTTTGGACAGAATATCCATCTTCTGTTGAGAGCGCATCTCGTCCTCAACATGGATCTCTTGCAAGAAATCTTCCAAGCTAATTTCCATCTTCTTTCGATGCATCCTTGTATAGAAGTTGCTCCATTCTGTAGGAAGTTTCGCGACGATCCCTCCAACGACAAACTTGTCGACGAGGGGCATGTTCTCGTCTTCTAGTTTCTGACGCAACTTCAGAAACTCCTTCACTTGGGACAGCATCGTCTTCTCGTCTTCGAAGGTCCACTTGTGATATTTTTCTACCATGAAGATCTTGGACCGGTTCTCGTCATCTTCATAGAGCTTTTCCAAGGAGTCCCATATCTCTTTGGCAGATGTCTTCTTGGAGTAGGACTCTGCCAGAGAGTCTTCCATGGAATTGAGTATCAGTAGTTTGCATATACTGTTTTCTCTCTTCCACTTCGCTTGCTTGGTCGTAGCAGCGGCCACAGCCGCAGCAGATCCAGTGGTTGGAACGATCGGTTCTTCTTCTGACAGTACGTGATCAACATTCACGAGTTGAAGATTTAAAGTGACCTTTCGTCTCCATATCTGGAAGTGTTCGCCATCGAATTTCTCCAACTTGTTAAAGCCGGTATCGATGAGCGAAGCACGAGAATTATCCATCTTCTCAATAAAGCTTTGAGATTGTTATTGCCGAGGCACAATTTTCGATGGAAAATTCTAAAACTGAAACAATTGTACACACAACGTTTCAAATGCAGCACCTTAAAGAAGATGTGCAACAGAGATCCTGGAGGATTCTGAATTACGAGGATCTAAAAAGATTCTACGTAATACACAAAAAATCTAAAGAGACTTTGTGCAAGCAACTATCGGCAGTAGAGCTTCTAAAAAGAAGTTACTGTAAAAGGCAACAGCAGCGATGACAGGCGAGAATGAGATGCTGGGGTGAATGAACCACCGTTGCTCAAAGCTTTATTCGCCCCACACGAGCACGAACAGCTTCCAGGAACCAGCAAGTTCACGAAGAACTTCTGGAACGCTCGTAAGTCAATATTTGAGACTTGAACGGGCTTCCTGGACTTAACAGACTCCCTCAACTCTCTTCTTGGTGCATCTTTCAAAGGAGGCCAAGGGGCTCTATTTATAGAGTGGAGTTGAGACTTCACCTCTTCTCCTATCCGATGTGGGACTAAAATACCAATACTCAAAAATAGAGTTTGATATTTTAGATCATCCCACAATCAGCATAGAAGTGTGCCAGTCCACGCCTACCCCCCGAACAATCCCGTGCATGCACGAGACATCCTGGAGTCCGTGTCCGAGTCCGAGTCCGCACAACAAAAATTAACTTGCATCCTTGTTGGATTTAATCCTTTTTTCTTCTAGGAAAATACTTCCACATGGCACAAACTTGTGCCCCACTACACCTCATGTGCACACCTCAACACAAGCAATGTATTATATTGAGATACTCACCATTTGGTGTAGCCGATGTGGGACTATCTTTTCTAGTCCAAAGGCAAAAACACCAACATGTGCTGTCTCCAAACAAGGAACTGGCTATTCAAATTTCTGAACAATTTGAATCTTTAGGGTTTGGCATTGGTTTCGGTGCTAGTTGGAGGAGTTGACATGATGCAACAAGCTATTTCTATTGCAAAGTGTCCCCATGTCGTTGTGGCTACTCCTGGATTTCTCAAATACAAAAGACTTTAGCTTCTGGGCATTAAAATACTTGGTTCTTGAGGAGGCTGATAAATTGCTCAACCAGGAGTTTGAGAAGTCCATTGATGAAATCCTGAAAGCTCTTCCTCGAGAACGAAGAACTTACCTATTTTCAGCAAGTTACCCTTGGGCTGCTACAGGAAGCATGGACCAAAACTCATTATGGAATCCAGGTATTGAAAGCTTTAACATTGACTGCTTGTCTGTGTGTGTGGCTCGTGCTACCATACCTTTGGTAAATACAGAGATACGGAGAAAGATTATGATGTTATTTTGGATTTGAAGCTTGAATGTGAGGCTTTAAGGCGTGTGTGGGATCCAGGTATATTTTCGGCCTACAGCAGTACCTATCCTCCTTATTCTTGCATTTCCAAACTGCAGCTAGGATTCTTAGGAGATCTTGCTTTTGCCTTGACCTTGAGAAAAGGTCAATTTAAAGGAGTGGGTATTGATACGAACCCCAAATCCTTCTTCCAGCAAATGAAGTACAACGAATATACTACTCTGTACATAGGAGTGGAGGGCTCACTGGCTCAGTATGTGGGAGGCTTAGTATAACAATAGTTGCTATCATTAGAGCTCATAGAAGCCATATAGTAGAGTAGCATGGCAAGTAATGTAGTGCCCCGTCCCTACATCGTGTTCCGTTCTCCGTCCACGGGGTGCGCGAGAAAGGAACATTGTCGCCATCGATTCGGTCGGAACCGATAGGTCGGGATCGATCGAATCGGTCGAACGGGAACGGTTGAATTAAGATCCATTCCCCGTTATGGAATGGCTTCTTCGGAACCAAGTCCCATATTCAATGGGTTGCGCCTCAAGGATTGACTCTGCAGCTGAGTCGGGAGAGACCTCTCGTTGCTCTGTTTTTCACGCCGCTTGCGTTGGTTTTGGCTTTGGTTTTCTGAATGCGTTTTCGTGAATGTTTTCGATAGTTTTCATGGCTTGCATTTCGTACTCGCATTTTCTATCGAACTTCTTGAATAATACAGTGTTCTAATCGGTTGCTTGTACGATTTCAGGTAATCGCGTAGGCGACGTCTAGCGCGGCCAACAAGTCTCTCGCCTCAAGCAAAACTCAAGGTGAGTGGCTGACCCTTCTCTTCTCGACCCCTTCTTAGGTAAATCGATGATGTTGTTGTGAATGAAAGAATAAATGCAAGGGCACGGACACGATAAAATGATTAAGTTTTCAAAGAGAATGTAGGCTATACCTTAATAACTAAAATTGTCTTTGCACGGTCATGGACAACTTGTCGACAAGATAGAGTTTTTCCGAACGGCAACCCGGGGCCACGGGATCGTTGCGGCCGAGAAAGGAAACAAATACATAGCTGTGCATAAGCACGGGTTAGGCGGGGACTTGCAGCGGGGCTCGCTACTTGCGCTGCAAGGGCCCCGACTAACAAAAAGCTAGAAGAGTCCACGATGGCTCTGGAAGCCAGTGACCAATCACACGTAATATTGCACTTGGTATGAAAATGATAACAATTAACAGGGAAGAACATGGTAAGTCTCATAAGACGCGGCGCGGTCCGCCGTGGGTAAGTTCCAACGTAATTCATATTATGCATGTCATATGCTTGTTTGAAATTCATTAGGATGGTTAGAAACATTCATAAACTAAGTCATATAAACACTTCAACCAAATGAGAGCTTGGAACTTAAATAGCCACGCACCAGTACAAAGTGTAATGTACTGATCCTCGCTCTCTACGCAGGTACCCCGAAACACGAAGGACGTGCCACTTAAAGCTCAAGGCGGAGTGAATACTTTTGAAGCCTCGTTCGTGAGTTGAAGGCTTGTTTCTGGAAATCCTTTTGAAGACCCTGCACTCAGTCCAAAAGAAAGAAGAGATGACGACTCAACTTCCCTCAATAGCAGGTGGAAAGTGTTATGTTTTGCTTGTAAAAAAGGATGTAATGTATGGAACGACTATCTCATTAGTGTTCGTTTTGTAAGTTGAGTCATGTTGTAAGCCCACGCGGCACTGATTGTAAAGGAGTCATGTAAATGAAGTTCTATTATCAATGAAAAGTTTACTTCTATTTCAAATGTGTCATTCAATTTCTCTGCGTACTCTAACTTGATGTTGTGTTTCGAATAATCTTATGACTATGTCTTGTGCGATCGCAACTTACGTTCGCACGGCATCACGTCCGGGGGACGACTATCGATTCTACGGAATCGGGACGTGACATAATGGTATCTGAGCACGGCTTTACATCCTTTGGCCTCATGTCTAGAGTTTCAAACCTTTGACCTCGCATCGATGAGATATGTTGTTCCATACAATGAGTCCGTAATAATTTGAGACTGATGTGTTTGCCTTCGTATTGCAGAAGTGCCGGAACCCGCGGCCGAGCAAGAACAGAGCGCTTCTAGCGGCTCGAGCAGTTCGCTGGCCGGAGCTTCTAACAATAACATCAAAAGGATGTTGCGCATAATAGAGGCGCAGCAGAAACAGTCCGAGAACCGACATTAACAGACGGAGGTGCGACAGGCCCAATTTGAAGCTCGCTTCGACGCGCAAACTAAGCTGCAACAAAAACAATTAGATACTCTGCAGCAGATCGTCCAGACAATTGTGGCCAACGGAAACTCCGCGAATGCGCCTACTATCACCGTGCCGACGGACCAACCCGTCGACGTCGATCAGGAGGAGCCCGAACGTCAACCGACGACACCGAAAAGATACAACTTTGAAGTGTCAGAATTCAAGAAAGCGTGCCGCACTTCTTTCAGCGGCACCGAAGGCCCTTTTATTGCCATCGACTGGTTGGAAGAGCTAGAAGATCATTTCGAGCTCCTCGGCATTGAATAATCAAAGCAAGTCGTCTGCGCACAACTTCAACTACGGTTGAACGCGCACGACTGGTGGGCCGTGCACAAACGAGCGATCCGACGCGACAACAACACAGCGCCGATCTCTTGGGCCACGTTCCGCAAAACTTTTGAAGTCGAGTACCTTCCGTCAGCCGTTCGTCAAGCGAAAGAAAATAAGTTCATGCAGTTGAAGCAAGGAAACCGGACAGTACAACAGTACGCAGCGGAGTTCAACAGATTGTCCAAATTTGCTGGTGCGTTTCTCCACACAGAGGAGTGTCGTGTGCGACGTTTCGAAGTGGGTGTGCGGCCCTCTATTGCTGCTCATGTGACGATTCCGGAATACAAAACCATGGGCGAGGCTCTGAATCATGCTCTCCGCCTTGAGAGCCAGTACCCTTCCGTTGCTGTCGACGTTGTTCACCACTCCAATCACAAACGTCCTAGCCATACGAGAGGCAACAATCACGCGTCAAAGCGTCCAAACCATGGCGGCTATAAGGTTCAGAACACGTTACCTCGTTGCACCAAATGCAATTGCCTCGGGTACAATGCCAACAACTGCTTTGGCTTCAGAGGTGATTGCTTTGTTTGCGGACAAAAGGGCTACCTCGCTCGAGATTGCATGAACCCCAGACAGATTCGCAATGCTCCACCACAACAAAACCGTCGAGAGAATCGAGGACAGGTGCCCCGACCTCCTCAGCCCACTCAATATAACCAAGACCGGCGTCCTAATGCTCAAGGGTGCGTCTATGCCATGACTCGGGATGAGGCGTTCGCCTCCGACACTGTTGTGACAGGTATATTAAATTTCAATAATGTACCTGCTCGTGTGTTATTTGATTCAGGCGCTTCGCATAGTTTCATATCGGCGAACTTCGTCGCCGGCACAAATTTCCTATAATGTCGTTAGACCTCGATCTTAGCGTAAGTACGCCTTCGGGTGTGCCACTACTCACAAATTTAGCCTGCGGGGGAGGAATCATATGTATTGGAGGTCAAAAGATCGGTCTTGATGCGATAGTTCTAGATACGAAGGACTTCGACATCATACTGGGTATGGATTGGCTCGGTCCTTGCAACGCTACCATCGACTGCGCAGGAAAAAAGGTCACCTTCCGCATATCTGGAGTGCCCGAATTCTGCTATTCGTGTGGTAAAGCATCACCGACCTGCATGGTGATCTCGGCAATTTCTGCTCGGAAGCTGCTTCATTCCGGGTGCGAAGGCTACTAGGTGTCCGTTCGTGACATGAAACAAGATGGTGCAAACGCGGATCAGACCGACGTTGTGGCAGAATTTCCAAACGTGTTCCCAAACGAGCTACTCGGTATGTCGTCCGATCGAGAAATCGAGTTCACTATCGACACCTTTTCCGACACCCGACCGATCTCGAAAGCTCCGTACAGAATGGCCCCGACAGAATTGAAAGAACTGAAGGCACAACTACAGGAATTACTTGACAAAGGGTTTATCCGTCCGAGTGTCTCGCTGTGGGGTGCGCCCGTGCTATTTGTGAAAAAGAATGATGGATCGATGCGGCTCTGCATCGACTATCGAAAATTGAATAAGGCCGCCGTCCGGAACAAATACCCCATGTCCCACATCGATGACTTGTTTGACCAGCTCCAAGGTGCAACGTTGTTTTCGAAGACTGATCTGCGATCAGGTTATCACCAACTCAAAGTCAAGCCAGATGACGTGCCGAAGTCTGCCTTCCGCACTCGCTACGGCCACTACGAGTTCTTAGTAATGCCATTCGGTCTAACAAACGTCCCTGCCGCCTTCATGGATCTGATGAATCGGGTGTTCCGTCCGTTCGTTGACAAATTCGTAGTAGTCTTCATCGACGACATCCTCGTCTACTCGAAGGATCGAGCGCAACATGCAGAACACCTGCGGACGGTACTCCAAACCCTTCGAGTGAATCAGTTGTATGCGAAAAGGAACAAGTGCGAATTCTGGCTGAGCAGCGTCTCATTTCTCGGACACATCATCTCCGCCGCGGGCATCTCAGTCGATCCGAAAAAAGTTGAGACAGTTGTTGATTGGAAACGGCCCGCATCAGTTAGCGAAATTCGAAGCTTCCTAGACTTGGCAGGATACTACCGACGCTTCGTGAAGGACTTCGCGAAGATTGCATCGCCGTTGACTCGCCTCACCCAAAAAGGAGTCGTATTCGAGTGGTCAGACGACTGTGAAGCTTCCTTCCAGGAGCTCAAACAACGGCTCGTTTCGGCCCCGATACTTGCTCTTCCTGAAGGGACTGAGGGATTTCAAATCTTCAACGATGCTTCTGGCCAGGACTTGGGGTGTGTGCTCATGCAGCGGGATAAGGTGATATCTTTTGCTTCCCGGCAGTTGAGGCCGCACGAGAAGAACTACCCCACGCACGACCTAGAACTAGAGGCGATTGTATTCGCGTCGAAGCTGTGGCTTCACTACCTTTATGGCATGGCGTGCAGGATTTATACGGACCACAAAAGCCTCAAGTATCTCTTCACCCAGAAAGAACTGAATTTGCGGGAGAGACGATGGCTTGAACTGATCAAAGACTACGACTTATCAATCGACTATACGCCGGACAAAGAAAAAGTTGTAGCGGATGCACTGAGCCGGAAGTACTTAGCTTCGTTATGCATCAACAGTCGACTGTTGCGTGACTTGGAAGGAATGGACATTGAACTCCGAGTTCGGTTTAGAGACGTGAAACTGGCACAACTACGGCTGGAACCGAGCCTATTAGAGAAAATCAAGTCTGCTCAGAAGGACGATCCATACCTGGAGAAGATGCGGAAGCTGATATCGACAGGGAAAGTGTCCGACTTTGCAGATGACGAGTCGAGAGTGTTGCAAGTAAAGGGTCGGCTATGCGTTCCGGATGACGCAGAACTTAGAAAGGAGATAATGTCGGAGGCGCATTATGCAAAATATTTCTTGCATCCTGGTAGCACCAGGATGTATAAGGACCTCCGCGTTGTCTTTTGGTAGCACGACATGAAGAGGGACGTAGCACTCTTTGTGTCGAAGTGAATGGCCTGTCAGCAAGTTAAAACCGAGCACCAGTGACCGGACGAGAAGATGCAGAACCTTGCCATTCCAGAGTGGAAGTGGAATCATGTCACTATGGACTTTGTTGTTGGCTTGCCGAGGACGCCGCGGGGAAAACGACGCCATCTGGTCATCGTCGATCGACTAACCAAGTCAGCGCACTTCATAGCCATTAAAGTTACTTGGAACGTCGACCGCCTTGCTCAGATATACCTTGATGAAATAGTTCGGCTGCACGGGATCCCAGTATCTATCGTCTCTGATCGGGATGGACGATTCGTGTCACGCTTCTGGGGTAGTCTTCATTCGACGTTGGGGACCAAGTTGAAGTTTAGCTCAGTTTATCATCCTCAGACTGACGGCCAAACAAAACGGGTGAACCAGATTCTCGAGGACATATTACGACTCTGCGCGATCGACTTGAAGTCAAGCTGGGACGTTCATCTACCGTTGGCCGAGTTTGCATACAACAACAGCTATCAATCCAGCATCCAAATGGCGTCGTATGAAACTTTGTACGGCCGGAAGTACAGATCGCCCATTTGCTGTGATGAAGTCGGAGAACGACAGATACTTGGCCCGAAAATGGTGGAGCAGACTGTACAGAAGGTCAAGTTGATACGGAAGAGATTGAGAATAGCACAAAGTCGACAAAAGAGTTATGCCGACACGCATCGACGCCCCCTCGAGTTCTCGGAAGGCGACCATGTGTTCCTGAAAGTGACGCCAATGCGTGGAGTTACCACATTCGATACGAAAGGGAAGTTGAGCCCAAGATTTGTTGGTCCGTTCGAAATATTGAAGCGAGTCGCCCCAGTAGCTTACCAAATCGCTTTGCCGCCAGCATTATCGGAGGTACACAATGTCTTCCACGTTTCACAGTTGCGGAAGTACGTGCACGATCCGAACCATGTGGTAGATTTGGGTCAGCTGGATCTGAAGGCGGACTTGTCATATGTCGAAGAGCCAGTGCAAATCTTGGAGCGCAAAGATAAACTTCTCCGCAACCGTGCTATTCCTCTCGTCTGCGTCCTCTGGAGAAACCATTCGGTCGAGGAATCGACCTGGGAACTAGAGTCAGAGATGAGGGAAAAGTTTTCTTCCCTATTTTCCTAACGGTAGGTTCTTTTCTTAAGCTTCGAGGACGAAAATTTTTCTTAGTTGGTTATGGTGTAGTGCCCCGTCCCTACATCGTTCCCCGTTCTCCGTCCACGGGGTGCGCGAGAAAGGAACATTGTTGCCATCGATTCGGTCGGAACCGATAGGTCAGGATCGATCGAATCGGTCGAATCGGTCGAACGGAAACGGTTGAATTAAGATCCATTCTCCGTTATGGAATGGCTTCTTCGGAACCAAGTCCCATATTCAGCGGGTTGCGCCTCAAGGATTGACTTTGCGGCTGAGTCGGGAGAGACCTCCCGTTGCTCTATTTTTTACGCCGCTTGCGTTGGTTTTGGCTTTGGTTTTCTGGAATGTTTTCGATGGTTTTCATGGCTTGCATTTCGAACTCACATTTTCTATCGAACTTCTTGAATAATACAGTGTTCTAATCGGTTGCTTGTGCAATTTCAGGTAATCGCGTAGGCGACGTCTAGCACGGCCAACAAGTCTCTCGCCTCAAGCAAAACTCAAGGTGAGTGGCTGACCCTTCTCTTCTCGACCCCTTCTTAGGTAAATCGATAATGTTGTTGCGAATGAAAGAATAAATGCAAGGACACGGACGCGATAAAATGATCAAGTTTTCAAAGAGAATGTAGGCTATACCTTAATAACTAAAATTGTCTTTACACGGTCATGGACAACTTGTCGACAAGGTAGAGTTTTTCCGAACGGCAACCCGAGGCCACGGGACCGTTGCGGCCGAGAAAGGAAACAAATACATAGCTGTGCATAAGCACGGGTTAGACGGAGACTTGCAGCGGGGCTCGCTACTTATGCTGCAAGGGCCCCGACTAACAAAAAGCTAGAAGAGTCCACGATGGCTCTGGGAGCCAGTGACCAATCACACGTAATATTGCACTTGGTATGAAAATAATAACAATTAACAGGGAAGAACATGGTAAGTCTCATAAGGCGCGGCACGATCCGTCGTGGGTAAGTTCCAACGTAATTTATATTATGCCTGTCATATGCTTGTTTGAAATTCATTAGGATGGTTAGAAATATTCATAAACTAAGTCATATAAACATTCTTAAATAGCCACGCACCAGTACAAAGTGTAATGTACTGATCCTCGCTATCCACGCAGGTACCCCGAACTACGAAGGACGTGCCACTTAAAGCTCAAGACAGAGTGATGAACCCTCATTCGTGAGTTGAAGGCTTGTTTCTGGAAATCCTTTTGAAGACCCTGCACTCAGTCCAAAGGAAAGAAGAAATGACGACTCGACTTCCCTCAATAGCAGATGGAAAGTGTTATATTTTGCTTGTAAAAAATGATGTAATGTATGGAACGACTATCTCATCGACGTTCGTTTTGTAAGTCGAGTTATGTTGTAAGCCCGCGCGGCACTGATTGTAAAGGAGTCATGTAAATAAAATTTTATTATCAATAAAAAGTTTACTTCTATTTCAAATGTGTCATCCAATTTATCTGCGTACTCTAATTTGATGTTGTGTTTCGGATAACCTTATGACTATACCTTGTGCGATCGCAACTTAGGTTCGCACGGCATCACGTCCGGAGGACGACTATCCATTCTACGGAATCGGAACGTGACAAGTAACAAGTTCACAAGAACTCAGTATATGTTTACTCGAATTGCAGCAACGGATTGCAGCCAATAGCCGACCTCCAACTCCGTCTACAACCCATCTCCAATAAGAGGCCTCCACATCATTGCCATCTTAGTCTCCAACTCAGCATGCTTAACGAACTTGACTGTCAAGTTATCAAGAGCATAAGCAAGTATTACTACTCTCGGGGAATTCTATAAATAGTAGAGAAGAGTAGAGGAGAGGTAGCTTGGATGTAATATGATAGTTTAGTGGTTAGTTTACTTAGGTCTTGTAATTTCCTTCCATTTCGTCAATTTGAATAAAACCCTAGATTTTCATCTTCATTTCTTTTGTTCTTCCACCAAATTCTGTGCGATCTCGGTCAAATTCATGGCAAATTCCTCACGAGCTTTCAAATTCGTCCATGGCGGGAAGAGGAGCTCATCACATGACCTTATTTATCCGGATCCGATCCGGTGGGTTTTCTATGTTCTTGGCAACAAATATTGGAACTAACCAAACTTGGGAAAAAGATGTCCAACTTCCTCTAGGTTCCTATCAGGTTCTTAACAATCAACCAAACGGAAAGTAGTCATACTTCCCATCACTTTCCTGCTTTCAAATCCTAAATTCAATCTCATTTTGCACATTAGGTGGGCAAATACGTTCATGAAGTAACAAATGCCAACTAAATGGATCCTACAATGAAAATTGTCATCACGGAGAACTTCAACCACAGCTCATACATACTATGTAGTTAGTATTAAAGTTTAACATTTGTCACGTTTTGGAAGGTGAAGTCTACACACAGATCAGCTAAATGAGAGTGAGACATCGACTCCGTTCACCTAATAATTTATCCATACTACGGTTATTTTATGAAGCATGGACACCCCGGTAAAAAATCAAGGGTTACTCAGATTCAGGGTATCGTATAAAATTTTTAATTCGCTTTAGGTCTCCGTATTGTCCATAAGAGGGTTTGTGTCTCGTCCTAACAGTTTATTTTGACTGACAGTCCAAAATGGAGATCTAAACGCAAATTTTTGAATATTATACTAGCGTCACAACTTACAAGTCTCATTTTCAATTGGTCATGACAAAACTAAATAATCCAAGTCACACAGCATCCACCATGTAAAACTAAATAATCAAAATCACACAACCCTCGCATAGTATTTTCGCGTCTCATTCTCGATTGGTCATGACAAAACTAAATAACCCAAGTCACCCAACAACCACCATGCAAAACTAACAAAACCCAAGTTACACAACCCTCACATATTGTTGTTTAGTATTAGGTCTCATACACTATTCAAAACGGGTTTAGGTCTCCATTTTGAACGGTCAGCCAAAAAAACCATTAGAACGAAACCTAAACCATATTCTGCACAATAGAGACCTAAACAACGCAAATTTTCAATATTAGACGAGACCCCCCTAAAACTAAATAACCCAAAAATCAATGCCGACATGGATTCTTCTGAGATACACTAAGACGCCCCAAAATTGTTGCTGCAACCAACCGTGTCTGCGTGTCCACATCGTGAAACGGAGTGGCGATTCTGAAATTGCCGACACGAAATTAAAGAGTGGGGAGGAACGGACCTTGGGTGCCCAGAGGCGGTCGGAGGAGGCGACCGCGTTCCACCCCTGGGAAACGACAAGCAATCGTGCCACGCTGCGTGCGTCCAGAAACTCCAACACCTTCGTCAGGACGTCCGGACCCAACACCACCAGAGGATCCTCCGAAGAAACCCTCCTCGATTCCTCTCTCTCCTCCTCCTCCTCCTCTCTCCTCCTCTTCTTCCTCCTCCTCTTCTTCTTCCTCTTCCTGCTCTCCTCGTCTCTCTCCACGCGAGTTTCCGCCATTGATTCCGTTCAGAGGTTGAAAGAGGGAGATGGAAAGAAAATTGGATGGTTCTGGAAGGAACAGAGGAGGAAAAAGAATCTCTTTCTGAAACAAATTGGGCAGTTCTTCATCGACTATTTACGGATTTTGCCATCCGGGTCATTTTCTTCCGGATCCGGTGTGAATATTCCCCGGTGTAGTACAGACGGTACAGTCTCTTCCGATCGTAGAGAAATTATTAGGTGCTACCCATGCAGTGGTGAGTCCGGTCCAATGAACAATGGACACTTGGCAATAACTATTTTACTCAATATTTTTCACGTCAGAACATGATAGAAAAACATAACGAAAAAAGCTAACAAAATCAATAATATTAATATTAACATTAACATTAACATTAAAATTAAAATTAACATTAATATTGCCAGTATAATTAATGTTAACAATAATATTTATATTATATTAAAATTAATGTTAACATTAATATTAACATTAAGATTAACATTAATATTAAGATAACATTAACATTAATATTAACAGTAATATTAAGATTAACATTAATATTAACATTAAATATTAACATTAATATTAATATTAATATTAACATTAATATTAACAGTAAAATTAATATTAACAATATTATTAATATTAATATTAATATTAACAGTAATATTAAGATTAACATTAATATTAACATTAAATATTAACATTAATATTAATATAAATATTAAACTAATTTATGAGGTGGAAAGTGTTGAGTAAAATGGTTATTGCCAAGTGTCCATTATTCATTGGACCGGGCTCACCACTCAGCACTTCCAGTGGTGAGCCGGAAGCACCTAATAATTTCTCCCGATCGTAAGGCTGTTATTAAATCGTAGCTATGTTTTTTTTTCAGTTTTGAAGCTTTGATTAATTTTGTATTTTTTTAAAAAAATTAACTATCAGTTTATTTCCACAATTAGATTTTTTTTTCATTTGATTGCCTCAACTATCCGACTTTTTTAACTTATACCTCAACTTTGATAGATATCAACTTACTACCCTACCCTCATTTTTGTCCTACAAATGTTAACCGGAAAAAAAAAAAAAGACAAAATTAACGTCCCCTTTATCTCCTCCACCCTCTCTCTCCGAAACCCCCCCCCCCCCCTCTTTCTCCGTTAAACGGAGGGGGAGGGAGGGCGCACAGCAGCAGCCGTTGGCAGGGGGAGGGGAGCTGGTCGCAGGATGGGGGCGCGACGAGGGGGGGGGCACTCGACGGTGGGCGCGAAGAGGGGGCCGGCAAGGCCTACGCCAAGTGGGCAGCATGGACGGAGAGGAGGGTAGTTTAGACAATTTTTTTAATAAAATAGTTAATGCTGGAGTGACGCAGGATACCAAGTTAAAAATATTAGT
The DNA here is from genome assembly GCA_029216955.1 of Iris pallida. Taxonomy (NCBI): domain Eukaryota; kingdom Viridiplantae; phylum Streptophyta; class Magnoliopsida; order Asparagales; family Iridaceae; genus Iris; species Iris pallida. The sequence goes on from JANAVB010045019.1 coordinate 1,540,031, forward strand.
TGAAGAATGGTATTGAGTTAGTACTTACCAAAGTGGAGGATGTCAAATTAAAAAACTTGAATAGTTGATAGTATCATTGTTCCGGCTCACCTTCAAAAGAGCAACAACTTTAGTGGCAATCTCTGTCGTTCATCCCTCAAAATCCTACTTAACCGATGGTTGAGGTGTTGCTTGCTAAATGTTATGTTAGGCACTCGGCCGCGTTAGATCCCATAAGTAAGGTCTAACAAATCAGCCCCTCAAAAAAATTTATCTTTACATTTTCCTCCACCAATTATAAACATGTTACAAAAAATTGTAACGGAGTCCTACTCGCAAGCCATTGTGATTATCGAGCATGGTTTAACCAATGCTCGAGAGCGAGATTTGGACAGGACGAGACGGGGTTATTCACTAGATTTCTTTCTGCTTATCTAGAATTCAATCACTACGATTGAAATCAAGTATAAATGCATGTTTATATAAGACGTGAGTGCAAGATGCAATCGGGAAGTTTTAAACAATACACCGATTGTAAAAAACGTTTCTATACCTCAAAGGTATGCATGCACCCAAGGGTGATGTCGATATGCCTCACTAAAAAATCATAACAATTTTATTTTTTATTACAAATATTTGAACATACGAATGATTGATTGGACTAGAATTGGAGGCATTGAAGGTTTCAAATTATGATATATATTCTCTTTTTGTTTAGTTGGCTTGGGATGAATTCATACACATATTTTTGCTCGATAAAATCCAACAAATTTTCACTATGTCACCCCCCTTTAACTTGTATAGTTTGCATTTTGAGATATGGATCCAATTATGCAACAAATTCATAATTTTGGAACACAAAACTAATCACTTCACATGTCTCGATGATCTTTTTTTTATAATACGAGACAACTGACTTATGTATGTCTATTAATTTTAAAAATTATATATTTTCTTAATTATTGTCACCACACTTTGATTGACTTATGTATGAATGTTAATTTAAAAAATTAGATATTTTCTTAATTATTGTCACCACACTTTGACAGTAGATCGATATCCTTTTTTTCTTCGACAGTGGCAAGCTTGGGAGGTGAGCCAAGGAAAAATATGTGTGTTCTAAAGGGACAGAAATATTCAAAATATTGTAAGCATACTTTGATAGATAGATTTGTGGCGTTCTTAATTATTGTCACCACTCGTTCTAACGGATGATTTGGAATAACCGTTAGATCTCGTTTATGTCTCTATAGTATTCGAAATTTATGTTTAGTTTTAAAGTCTCGTGTAATACTCAAATATGCGTTTATGTTTTTATGTTATACTGTCATTCCAAGTCCATTGTCAAAATGAGAAACAAATTCTCTTCTGGGCAATATAAAAATCTAAATATAAAATTTGAATGTTATACGAGGTCCTGAAACTAAATGATCCACTGAGAAATAGACGGTTAAAACGAAATTGTTGTTTTGTAAAACTTTCTTTTTTATTTTCAGTTGATACAATTAAAAAATATATATATTACAACTCGGATTTGAAACTATTAACTATGTGTGTTCTAAAGGGGTAAATTTGTCATAAAATTCCTTACTCGTTAATTGGCTTCCGGAACTGGGGACGGGTAGAATAGTCCCGAGATTAGGATTCTTTTAAAGGAGGCAGGTGGACATCTTTATCCAAACTGTCTGTAGTATGTACCTTTCATTAAACTTTTAAAATGTCAAAAAAAACAAAAAACAAAAAATTTACTCCAGAGTATCAAATTTGAGCTAAATTATGCTGAGAGTAACAAGTTTCGTAAAATTGTAAGTAAAGAAACATTATGTCAGACTGATTGACGAAAATTGGACACCAGTCAGTCTGACGGAAATAGTGCATCTTTGACTTCGTGAGGAAAAAAAAAAGATCCACATCTAGCAGCAAATCCCAACTTCACGTGTGCAAAAACCCACACTCCGCGAGATTTCCACCAGATTGACTGGCGAAAATTGGACATGTCCAATTTCCGCCAGTCCGTCTGGAGGAAAGTATCTCCATTGACAATTTTTCCAAATATGTTACATTCACCATAATTTTGTCAAAATTTGGTACTTTGAAGCAAATTTTATGAAAAAAAAAGGGTAAAGTGCAAAAAAAACCCTCCCTAGATTGGCCATTTTCGTAAAAAAAAAATCCATGTTCTTAAATTCTTCACTATTTATTTTTTGTTACAAAAAATTCCCAAATAACAATTTTACCCCTTCCCCCCTCCTTCCTCGGCTGTTGGAGGAGGGGCTGGGTGGCCGGCGATGCCACGGGAAGGGCCGCGTGGGGTCGGGACGAGGGCGGGGTAGGACCGCGGGAGGCCGGCGAGTGTGGGGGAGGGCCGGCGAGGTCGGGGGGGAAGGCTTGCGGGGGGCCGGCGAGCGCCATGGGGGGAGGGAGGGGTCGGCGGGGACGGCGAGGGTTGCAGGGGGACAGGGCCGGCTGGGGGAGGTCGGGGGGGGGGGGGGGGGGGGGGGGGGGGGGGGGGGGGGCGGCGAGCGCCGCGGGTGGAAGGGGGGGTCGCCGGGGACGGCGAGGGTTGCAGGGGGGTCAGGCGGGGCTGGGGGCTCGCCGCCGCCACCGGGTGGAGGAGGAGGGAGGGAGGGTAAGAACATTTTCGGGATTAAATTTTTTAATTTTGACTGGAGGGATTTTATTGAGCGGATTTGTAATCTAAGGAGGGACGAATTGCTAAAAATGACTAATAGGCCTTTCTATGCAAAAGATGTCAATCTAGGAAGGATTTTTTTTGTACTTTACCAAAAAAAAACATAGATGTTTGCTAACTTTAATAATTTTATATGATACAATATAATTAATACAACCGAAAATTTAGTATAACGTTCTATTAGAGCATATAATATTATGAAATTATAATAAACTCACTAAAACGTTCTATTAGAAAAACAAACCTTCTTTTGAACGACGTTGTTTATGTAATATATATATATATATATATATATATATATATAAGTGATAATTATTTTTTTTTTATTTTTTTTTGCCCTCCTAATGATTCATTAGTTACATGTAACTAAAACTTCCTTGCGAAGGACACTTTCTGTGAATACTTGTGAAGAGCATTTTTATGACACTGATGATGTCAGCAACAAATGTAAATGTGTAAAAAAAAAAAAGGCAAATGTTAAAGGCCACCCTTTTTTACTAAGGGCCACCAACTTAAAACTTCAAAAAAAATTATAAGTTTGCAATTTTTAAAAACACTAAAGGCCATCCGTTTTCTGTTAATCGAGGACTGCAGGGCTTGTCTGCAGTCCAAAGTGAAGACAAAAGTGCAGTGCTTGCCTACAGTCCTCGATTGACAATTTTTTTTTTATACCTACAGTGACTGCAGGACTTGCCTGCAGTCCAGAGTGAAGACAGGACTGCAGGCCCTGCAGTCCGTCTTCCCCGCGAAGGCGGCCAAATACGCATCCATCCCAACATTTTTATTCCTTCAGTAGAGATCTCGAAGAAGAAGCAGCAGCAGTAACAGCTATGGGAGGAGAGGGAGAGAAATGGTTAGAATATTTATGTTGGAATAATTTTTTTTGTTGCAAGTGCCTCTCTTCACTTCCTTCACTTCACTTGGGGAAGAAGCAGCTATGCGAGGGCACTTGCAACAAAAATAATTGAAGAAGCAGCAGCAGCTAGTTATTTCATTTTTTTTGTTGCAAGCTGCTGCTCCCTTCACTTCCTTCACTTCACTTCACTTCCTTCCGCCATTGGTCCGGATCGCCGACCTCGCCCAGTCTCTCTCCCTCGACCCGCGCGAGGAGGAAGGGGACGTCGGCCGAGCCCTCCGCTCCGGCCGCGCCGCCTATGTCTCCGTCGATCTTCGCAACAAAGCCCAAGTCGTCGTAGGATGAGGAGGAGACCCCCCCCCCCCCCTCCCCCTTGGCCGAGCAGCAGTAGCTGCTGCACAAGACAGCAACAGCAGCAGCAGGGTTGCCCTTAGTAATTTGGGGGTGGCTTTTGGTTGCTCTTAGTAAAAAAAAAAAAAAATTCATGGTTGCCCTTAGTAGGAGGGTTGCCCTTAGTAATTTGGGGGTGGCCTTTAACATTTGCCAAAAAAAATTGAGTAAGATGTCCTTTAAGGGCACAGCACATTTTACTCAGGGCTGTCCAAGTGTTAGTTTTTCATTATTTACAAACTTGCCACTAAAAAAATTACTCAGGGCTATCCAAGTGGTAGGTATAAAAGATAATGAGGACTGCCAGAAATTGTGGCAATCCTGAAAGGGACATGCTCTACAACAGGACTGCCACAATTTCTGGCAGTCCTAGACATATTGAGGACTGCCAGAAATTGAGACAGTCCTGAAAGATACTTGCTGTACAGCAAGTTCCTTTCAGGACTGCCACAATTTCTGGGCAGTCCTAAAGTCGACATTTCCGAATGAAAAAAATATATTAGGATTTATTTCAATCTTGATAATAGAGTGAAATATGTATTTTAGGATTTATTTGCATGCATTCTTTGTGAGGAAAGAAGTATTTAACCTTTATTTTCATACATTTTAGGGTTTATTTAATTTTTTTGGTGCCATCGAAATTGGAAAAGAGAAGAAAACTAGGGTTTTGATGGAGATGGTGATGATGGAAACGGTGGAGAAGAAGAAGATGATGATGAGAAAAAAAACTAGGATTTTGATGAAGATGTGAGAATGGAAATGGTGGAGAAGAAGAAGATAGATAGAAGAAGAAGAAGAAAGCTAGGGTTTGTGAAGAGAGAGTGGAGAAGAAAAAAATGGACAGCTCCTGATAGGGGTGTAAAATGGACAAAGTAGTCCGTTGTCCGTACGTGTCCGGCTCGATAAATGGTTCGACCGCGGACCGTCCGATTGATTAACGAACATAATTTGGACATTTTTTTTGGTCCGTTAAAAAATCGAACCCGGACACGGTCATATCCATGTCCGGTCCGAATTTGTCCGCGAACCGTCCGATAGTGGGGTCTCATTTTGATTTTGCATCAATTATGTCATATTATTTTGGTTTTGCATTAATTTTTTGTTGTTCGGTCTCCATTTTTGTTAACCTTTTACTATTGTTTGTTGTATTCTATAACCTTCAATTGTATTTTCTTCCAACTTGATTTTTTTGTACCAACTATCAAGATATCTTGATAAAATAATAGCTTTTGGTAATATATTTTATTTGTCCGCGGACCGTCCGATTGAATTAACGAACAGTGGTTGTCCGTGTCCGTCCGGCCCGAACTCGAACAGTGGACAGTCCGTGTCCGTCCGTCCGAACTCATTTTCATTTTCGGACCGAACACGGACAGTAGACTGTCCGTGTCCGTCCGACCCGTTTACACCCCTAGCTCCTGAATATAAAATTTGGACAGTCCGAGGTAAAAGTTACTCAAAGTCTGGCTAGCCCTAATCCTGGCTAGCCCCGAGTAAAAAAGGCTGTGCCCTTATAAAAAGCCTACAAAAAGGAGTTTTCATAACATTGATGATGTCAACAATTTTCAGTTTATTTAAGAATATTATACGTCCGAAAACTTTGGACTGACCCTGCTAACAAAAATACATGTGATTTGCTGGTCATCAACCGAATGCTAGTTAAAATGGTGCCTTGTTTTGTTATTTTTTAAAAGAATTTTTCAGTTTTTTAATAGGGGACACCTTTTTTAAAAGAATTTCATAACATTTATTTATTTTTAATAATTGCTTTCACTCAATACGTCATTACGGTGGACGTTTTTTTTTTTGTTCTTTCATTGAAAATTTGCCAAACTTTGTTCTCTCTGTCTAATATTAACGAATTATTTTTTGTTAAAACAATTTAGGCTCCTAAGTCAAAATAATAAGTAGAAAACTATTATCAAACAGTTTAATTTTAACTTTTATTGTTGTTTTTTAAAATAAAAAGTTAACTAAACAATACCTTAAAAAGAAGTCAACTAAGTAATACCGAGTATCGAGTTAGTCTAAGGTATGTTGCAACTCTGATCCACAACAATATTATTAAGTTAATTATGTCAAGTAGCTCGAATCTAGTGTGACCAATCTACAATATAGTGCTACAAAAATATGAAAATTCTAAATATCAATAGATAATAAATATTTCAAATTGTTGATGGTTGGTAAGTAAGGTTGTATGACGAAATATTAAGAGTATCAGCAGTGGAAAATATTTCAATGCTATATTTTGTTTTTAATTAAATTTTATAGTATTGAAGGTTGTAGTGGGCACTTGTTCATACTTGAAAATTGTTAGAAAACTAAAAGTAACTTCAGATTTAGAACGTGTCCTAGCTACTCTACATTAATTTTTGGGTCCACCAAAATTAACCGTTCTTACCAAACATGGAATAAAAATATAAAGGAAAAAGAGTAAGAATTATTTTTTTTCTGGAAATTGCTGAGAAACCCAATTTTGGGGTTGGGTTGTATGAAAAACCCACCCACAGGATGGGTTTTATGAAATGCCCAGAATTATGTAATTTTACGTCAAATATTCAAAGATTCCCTTTAGATGCTCTGTATTTACAAAATTAATACCATAACTACCCCTCCGCACAAACTCAGATCTGGATTGCGATTCTCTTCTTCTTCTTCTTTCTTCTTCTTCTTCACGAGAGATCTGAATTCCATTGCTCTCATCTTCAGCAAAGATCGCAAAGATCGTTCGTAGTTCACCATGTTTTTTTTTTCAGTCGAACTCCGATCATCGCTCATCTTCTTCTTCTTCTTCTCCGACAATTAGGTCAATTATGGAGAGAAGATCTTCTTCTTCTTTTCCATAAGAGTTAGCATCGTTTTGAAAGAAGAACGAAAACTCTTGAATCTTTTATTCATGTCAAATTTCTTTCCACAAAACAAAAAAACGAAAAAATTAGGTTTCTGTCAACCGTTCTCCGTCGATATCACACGAAGAATAGTCATTCTCCTGCATTTTTAACAAGGAGAATGTCATTCTCCGTGTTGAATGGCATTCTCCGTGTTTCTAACACGGAGAATGTCCATTCTCCTGTGTTTTAACATTTGAATGACCATTCTCCGTGTCATTTAACACGGAGAATATCATTCTCCGTGTTTCTAACACGGAGAATGGCCATTCTTCGTGTAATTTAGAAACGGAGAATGCCATTCTCCGTACTAAATTACACGGAGAATGGTCATTCTCCTACGTTTTAACACTGGGAATAACCATTCTCCGTGTAAATTAACACGGAGAATGTCATTCTCCGTTTTAATTAAGACGGAGAATGTCATTCTCCGTTTTATTTAACACGGAGAATGCCATTCTCCGTGTAAATTTACACGGAGAATGACATTCTCCGTGTTACTACACGGAGAATGGCCACCCTCATGCGAAATTAACTTTTTTCGTGTTCTAACACGGAGAATGACCATTCTCCTGCATTTTATGGTCAGTTGAAACTTTGAAGGGCCATAACTTTTGACTGGGAGGTCGAAACGAGGTCCGATTTGTCCCAAAATGAGCGTATCTTCGAGGAGCCTGAAAATAACTATTTTTTTGTTAGACGGCCTTTCGAAATTTTAGAATCGCAAAAAAATGATGTTTGGACCTTCGTTTTAGCACTTTTGCCGTTTGTCTCGGTCTTTCCGAAATTTTTCGATGAGTTTTTGAAGATTTTTGACGAGAAAATCTAGATTCGAAAGTGAGCAGCGTTTGGAAGAAGATGAAGTATCGAAACGTTTTTTTTAAGAGTAGTTTCGTGGGTGTTTTCAATAAATTAGAAGGAAGGACAAAAAGGTCATTCGGAACCCTCCTTATATATTTTTTGCTAATTCTGGGCACGCGATGAAATGTTATTGTGCGGTAGGTTTTTCATAAAACTTTTTCGTTTTTTTGGGCATTTCATAAATTTTCCCTTATTTTTTTTACCAAACAGGGAAGAAAAAATAAAGAGGAAAAAAAAGATAGAAAAAGAGGAGGTTAATTTAGAATATTTGTTTGGAGTGTAACATTGTATGCCAATATGTATGAGATACTAAAAAAGACTTATTCTAAAGGCATTCCAAGTTTTAAATTTTAATTGGGGCTAGCCCAAACTTTTTCAAAAAAATTACAAGTTTGTCAACCTCATTTATTACTTGAGACTAGCCCATTTTCTTTCAGGACTGACAAACTTGTTGACAGTCCTATGTCCAAACAGAGAATATAGATAGGACTGCCAACCTTCATGTTAGGACTGTCAACTTGGGTAAAGTGCATTTAAACCCTCCTTAGAGTTGTCTCGTTCGCAAAATAAGACCTTTTAGAAAACTTAAGCAGTTTGCACCTCCCGCAAAACCGTTTTTGCTCGGAATGCCCCTTTCCGTCAAAATGACGTTAGAACTAGCCGTTAGAGCCCATATTTTGGATAATAAAAAATGTGCACTCCCAAAAATACCCCTAATACTTACATTGTTGCTGCTGGCTCTCTTTCATTCTCTATATATAAGAATGTTTGTTTGAAACATAAAACCTAAGCTTTATATTTTCTAATTTTTGACCGGTTGGTTGGAAGGAAAAATAATATTTAATTTTTTTTATATTCCTTTTTTTTTTTTTTACTTATTTGCTCTCATTTAATGTATTGAAGCTTTTTCTTACCTACAGATCTCAAATCCAACTGCAAATTTTTTTTATTTTCCTTTTTTTTTACTTATATGCTCTCATTTAATGTTTGAAGCTTTTTTTACTTATTCCTTTTTTTCTCAAGACGTTCAAATAGAAATTATGGAAGCCTATTCCTGGATAATCGACAAATGCGGTGGCAGCCAATAAACCCGGACCATGCTTCGACATACATATTTTACAATTTATTTTTGGATTTTTGACACGTTTAGTAATATTTAAGTTATTTGTTTAAGTAATACATGTGATGAAAATAAATTTGTACCAAGATTTACAATTTCAGTTAGAATTAATAAATAAATAATTTATGATAATAGTCATGACTAATAAACTATTAAGTAAGACTATAGTGATGATTATAATGATGATTACTAAATTATTAATTAAAATTATTATAATATATAAATTATTAACTATAATTATAATTATGATTAAATTATGATTAATTAATATTATAATAAAATTGTAATTAATAAATTATTAACTAAGATTATAATTATTAATTAAGATTATAATTATTATAAAATATTAAATAATATAATATTAGTTACAGTTATCTAGCTCCAAATACGGTTTAAAAAATATGTCCTAAGTTAAATGGCTGGATAGTTCAGGACTAACCGGACATTTGTTAAAAGATTTATTTTTTTCCAAAAAAATTTAAGATGAAAACCTACTATTTAGATTATAAACATTTATTTTCGAAAATGACGTCAAGCATGAGAATTCTATCTTTTTAAGAACCGGAGGTTATTTTAATAATCTTTTTAATATTTTGTTTTTTTGTTTCCATTTTTTTAGTTCTTATTTCATATTTTTTTTTCATCTTTTTAATAATCTTTTCTAGTTTTTTAAGAGTGACTTTTATTTTCAAATTTGTATAGTTTTTGTTTTTGTCTTTTTTCATTGTTTAAGATTTATCCTCATTTTTTGGTTTTTTGGAATATTTTGTCTATTTTTTATTTTTTTCCATATTTTAATAGTATTTTTTTGTTTTTTTTTTTGGTATTTTTTTTCCAGTTTTTCATCATTTCTATTTTTTAAGAATTGATTTTTTTTTATCAGTTTTGTTTTTCCCAAAAATATTTATATATTTGTTAAATAAAAATAATTTATGACAAAATAATTTTAAATAATATTTATCCACTTTTTTGACGGAACTAACCGTTTTTAACAAGTTAATATTAATTAAAATAATTTTAATAAATAATTTAGCAAAGACCATTTTTTCTTTGTTAATATTTATCCACTTTTTAACAAGTATTTTTGCGTAACCGTTTTTAACAAAATAATTTTAGAACTAACCGTTTTTAACAAGTTAATATTAGATAGCCCAGAGGTAAAATGGTTAACACAATCCCATTTTAACACCCGTTAACAGAAAAGTTAGCTTAGGGGATGATTTGAGTATTTTCGTAACCTTTTGGATTTTTCAAATCAGGGAGTCTTTAATTGCATTTCCGTAATATCTAAGGAGGGTTTAAATGCACTTTACCCCTGTCAACTTTATTGGCAGTCCTATATGCTCGTCATCAGCGCAGATTGGTGTTGAACCTAGATTGGTGTGCAAATGGTCCTGAAATGATTGGAGGCACAGGAGCTCCTGATGCATGGAGCACACACGGGTAGGGGTGGCGATTTTGCCCTCATACCCTCTACTCTAGCCGGGTACCCTGCACCCTCAGGTGCCCACGGGTACCCTCTACCCTTCGAGGGCAGGCCCTACCATTACCCTCTTAGAATTAGGGTAGGGTAAGGGTTTTATTCTGATACCCTAGTGTAATTACCCGGGTACCCGCCCTACCCGCCCTACCCTCTGCCCTATAACCCTACCATGAACCCTACCCTACCCTGAATCACTACCCTACCTACTACCCGTTAACCCTAACCCTTTAAAAGCCTCGACCCTACCCTTCTCCCCACCCTGAACTGAACGGCTAGTGCAATTACCCGGATACCTTGTATTTTTTGTAATTAGTACTTAGGATTAGGAGAACTACATGGTGCTTGATCCTAAGGAGTCAGGTCTAGTCCCTTCCTTGGGTATGTAGGCAGTCCAGGTTCTACTATATAACTAGGTTCAGCGCCTTTAGTAAAAAAAATATTCTCCCTATTATTTCTTGTTAAGTTGTTATGATTTTTGAATGCTGTCAAAATCTGAAAAAAATGAAATGGAAAGAAAAAATATTCCCCCCTGTTTAGTAGCAAAAAATTTGATTTTCAAAGTTAAAAAATGAAATGGCAAGGGTAATACCCTTATCCTCCCTACCCTGACCCTCAGCTACCCTGTGAGGGTAAAGGGTAAGGACGGGTAATGGGTATTGGTTTTTTTTGGAAGAGGGCTACCCTACCCTACCCTCATGACTCCCCTAGGGTATCAAAAAAAGGTCAGTACCCTACCCTACCCTGCCCTCTTCCTACCCTTACCCTACCCTACCCTACCCATCGCCAGCCCTACACACGGGTGGGGATTATCATGTAGGGAACACGTGAAAAGGAAACAATATAATCAATGAGTCTCTGCTTGTGCAACAATGCCTTTTTTCTTTTCTCTTTTTGCAAAATCGGACATTTTAGTTGTACACAATAACGACATATTTTAGTACACGTAGCAATCCACGTCACGTGTAATACTGTTTGGAGAAAGATTTGAATTGCATCCCACTTCTTTTTTTATTATAATTGAATGTACAACACACTGCTTTACCATAATATGTAATATTCTTCACTTTTGGCGAATACCGTCATTCACTAACGGTTAACTGTTTTGACCAAAAAAAATTGAACCAAAAAATCCTTGCCTTCTTTCCGGCCCACTTCGTTGCCCCTTCCCCGCTGCACCCCCTCGCGACCTCGCACCCCACGATGACAGCTTTCGGTCCCTTCGCGCCCTCCCCCGCCACCCCCTCCACGTCGCCGTCCGGAAGAGTTGTATGTAGAATGACCTATGAGGTCCGTCTAGAATACACACAGAAGAAAACCCACCGGCAGAATTCGTTCGCCGTGATGGATTTTCTAGAGGATTATCTTCCTTCGTGCCTTACTACCGGCATGCAGTCGAAACTGTCGGTGAATATGAAGGGCTTGGTAGCTCCTGTCATCGATTCTGGACGGAGGTAGATTTAAGGAAATAATATTTTGGAGAGAGAGAAGAGGAGGAGGAAGAGAGGATGATGGTGGTCATTCTGTGTGCATTGCTTGCATGCATTTGGGTTCTGAATTCAAGACCAATCTAATCGTAATAAAGCTCTCATTCTCTCCATCTTTTTCTTCTTATTTTTTACAAATTGGTTTTTTTTTTCTTCTGATCCTACCCATGGACGGGGACGCAGGGGGAGGGGGGGAGGGGTTTAGAGGCATGGGATGCGAGGGTCTGGGAAGGGGGGGGAGGAGCGGGAACACAACGAGGAGCCCGCGGAGGCCGGAGGTGTTCGTTAAAAGTGAGGGATGTTGTATATTATGGTAAAACAGTATGGTGCACCTTGAATTATATTAAAAATAGTGAGATGCAACTCAAATTTTCTCTAATATTAATACTAATGAGTTTTTATTCTGCTACTGTTGCCCATCAGTTGAGACACTAGAAAAAACGTAAAATAATTATCTTTTTAATATTATCTTTTTCTTCTCACCTCAAATCTCTATATTATCATTAGTTGACGTAAAAATAAATATTGACATCAGAAATATTATAGTAACTATTTTATCTTGACATCAGAGCTCCTTTAATCTACTTAATCTCGTACCCAAAAATAAACTAAAAAAATTCAATTTCATTTCATGCGTCAAAGAATAAATGTTCCATGCTTCAAAATATAAAGGGTAAAGTGCAAAAAAAAATTCGTTAGATTGCCGCCTTTTGTATAAAAAGATTACATGCTCTTAAAATTGCCGTCTTTTGTATAAAAAGATTACATGTTCTTAAAATTCATTAAAGTATAAAATCTACTCATTAGACCCCATTTCTGTTAACTGGTGTTAAGTTGGATATGTAATGACCATTTTACCCCACTCTCACTCTCCCCCCCCCCCTCTCTCTCTCTCCGGTGGTACGGGGAGGAGGAGGAGGGGGGCGGGAAGGAGGAGGGGGCGGGAAGGAGACGCGGAGGGGGGGTTCTGGGGGTTGGCCGAGGCGGGGCGGAGGAGGGGGGCGTGTCACGACCCGCACCCGGTATAGGGGCACGAGAAGTGGGTACGTCTAGCCTACGCCGCAGTGTCGGCGGTAGTAAGCTGTCCTAGGTTGCTAACTAATCTCATGCAGTGAATATAAAAAGTACTTGTCCAGATATCGGCTCCGAATGGAGGGCAAGTAAAGGGTATGATCTACTCAAACACAGTCTAAACACGAAAAGATAACACAGAAGTTATACCTAAGGAATTAAAGACAACAACAACTAACTACTAAAATAATACACCAATATCTCAAACCAACTTAATACAGACTCAATATCTTAACTTTAATACAACAAGCCAAAACATGAAAGCTAAAGTAGTCTACTAGCTAATCTCCTGAATCACTCCTGAGAGTCAGAACCAAAGGTAGCTAATCCTTTGCCAGGTCCATGGTAAGCATGGCATGTGTCCTCAGGATTATCATCTGTAATATTTTCAACAGGTCCAATCAGGACGGGAACGAGCACAACTCATCTAGAAAAACCCAAGTAAATGACAAAGAACTATAAAGCAGTTATAGACAGTTTTATTGATGAGCATGGCAGTTCTATACAGGTAATGATGGCATAGAGGGACAGTAAGATACAAGAAAAGAAAGGTAACTAAAACAAGAGAAGAATCATGGCAATGAAGACTGTAATAAAAGCTAACTGAACTAGAATATCATGTGTGAGTCGAGACAGTACGATATAAGTCTAAAGTAATCCCAGTGTGAGTCCAGTCCATATAATCTGATACCAGATAATTTCCAGTACAAGATGAGTCCAACAGTGATCAATGAAACCAGGGTGAGTCCAACTATGATCTAACAGTGTGTTTTAAAATACCGAGGTCGACATGCAAACGGCTGTAGGTATCAGGCACATCTCTTACGGATCAGGCAAGAGATGGCTATGCTTCCAGTAGATTCCAGTTGGAGATTCCAGATTTGGGGTATGTCTACATGTCTTACTCAATATTTCCCCGCCCAGCAAGTGAATCCAAAATCGACAAAAGAATCGAGATGAGTCTGGCCAATACGTGATGATTCCAGAAATGATTCCAGAATGATACTAATGACTCCAGTAATAGAGGCCAGCAAGTAAGGTATGTGTCGATACATGAATCCAGAAATATCCATACGTGTTGATACAGAGAATCACATAGAACTAACTAGAACTGAAATACAGTAATCGACAAATAAATGAGAGAATTATCAGAGAATGTACTCGCCTGTTACTCTGGAAAGAGTAGTGTAATATCAGATGTCTGTACCAGGGTCACAATGTCCTAAAATAGAGCAATACAGTTATGACATGTCCAAAATGAAGGTAAATGAAATCTACGATGCAATCTATATGAATTCTAAGCCAATCTAGGTCAAAGTCAAACTTGATCAACACTGCAGTCAAACTAAGTCAAATTAAGTCATACTAGATTACAAGAAGTTAAACTAAGTCATACAAGGTCAAACAAGTTTAAACAAGTCTAATCTAGGTTAAAGTCAACCCTTGGTCAAATATTCTAGCCAAACTAGTCAAGTTATCTAGGGCTTAGTCAATAATGGTCAGATTAGTCAATACTAGTCAACATGGTCAAAGTCTAGATCAATCTTAGACTAACTAAGGTTTTGGTTAATCATAGACTAGTCAATAAGGTAATTAGGTTAATCTTGACTAATGGTCAATATCCAGTCAAACTCTATAAGGCTAACTCAAACCATCATAGGCTAACATGTCTTAGAATACCTAAGATACTATACTTCAATTACCTATACAAAGTATACCACACATAAATACATATAGTACAATACCAACCTTAATCCTATAATCAAGCTAATTCCATTCTCCAACTCAAGTCATGACTCGACTCTAAGTATTTAAGTTAACCCCATACATATCTTCATCTATATAGGATTACCCTCATAATCCATATGGTTAACCTAATCATCTAGTTAGGGTTTAGTCAAACCTTAGTCATTAAGTCCTTTTAAGTCTATCCAAGCCATTTCTAGGTCAATTTGGTCAAGGTTTGACCTATAGTTGACTTTGGTCAACAATGGTCAATTACCTAGTCAAACTATGTCTTACTAGTCAACTAGTTAAACTAGTCATTTTAGGTCAATCCTAGTCAATTCTAGGTTAACTAGGTCAACTTTGACCTAAGGTTGACTTTGGTCAACCCTTAGTCAACAAGGGTCAACAAGTTGGGTTTTGGGCCATTAGGACTAGCCCCAAGCCATGGGCTAATAATCTTGGCCATAGGCCATAGTCATGGGGTTTCATAGAACCTATACCTAGTAGTTATACATATATTTATATATCTATATATATAGACTCTATCTACCTACTACCCATATGTCAAAATAGGAATACTATATATAATACAAACCCACACTCACATATATATATAATGACACTATGTATATCTAATACAATATATATATATATATATATATATATATATATCATATATATATATATATACATATTTATATATATATATAACTTATATATATTACATATATATATAGAGAGGGAAGAGAGAGAGACATAGAGTAAGAGAGAGAGAGAATGAGAGAGAGAGTGAAGAGGACAGTGAGAGAGAAAGGCTGGACAGCAAGGGGGAATGGGTTCAGAAATCCTGGAACCAAATTTAGTCCCCAAACACACACACACAATAACATATACATACATATGTATATATATACATAACTCCACCTATACTCTACCAAATACCCCCAAAATTCACCCACACTCACACATACATATATACTACGTATATATGTACTAAAATACACTCATACAATGTATAAAACATATCAAATTTGGGTTTGAAATTCGAAATACAAAAACTGGAAATAACCCAAAAACAGGAAACTGACACTGTGCACTAGAAAACTAGGTAATTCGAGTTACACGCCCTAAACCGAGCTAAGGCTCGATCCTATTGGTTGGTAACTGATGCCCCATACATACCCTAGTATCCTAGGTGCCTGACACGATACCACGACACGGTTTCACGTGTCCAATCACTCGAAAACTCCACACGGGTAAATTAGGATACACAACACAGTGCACAGCGTCGTGCACGTGTTCACGTGTCTCGTGGACACACCACGAGACACGACACGACTCGTGGTCGTGCATACGTGTAGCCCACACGTATGGCTACACGTTCCATACCCTGATACGTGTCCACGACACGCGTGGACACAGAACGAACCCCGTATCAGTCGTGAAAATACGACTGATACACGCGAGTTCAGACCGCGTCGTACACGCGGTTGCACGCGTCGTGCTCGCGACACAGGACACGAGGCACCACGTGCTCGTGTCCACGTGTACGCCACGAATAGGGCTTCATGCCCGTGTCACTACGAGATACCCTAGTGTCGTGTCCATGCGACACGACACGCTCAAAGTCGTGCCTGCGCGCGTGTGCGCTGACAGCGCGTGTCCAGTACGAGTGAGTTTTCTCACTCGACACGACACGAGAAGTCGTAAGATTTTGGGGGCATGTTCGCAGACATTGCCCCCTCGTGTCCACCAATTTTGGCGTGTCCACGTGCTCTGTGCAGTGAGCACGAGCCGTGTGGTAGCAGCACACTGCCACACTGTGCAGTGCAGTACAGTACAGTACAGTGTGTTCGTGTCTGATTTTGACACGAACACGACACAATAATGTGCTCAGTGATGGGGTTCTGTGATCTACACCTATAGGGCTAGAAAATTGTTCAAATAGTTTTCGAAATCATTAACATTTAATTCACAGAGGCAATACATCAAACACTTGTATAAAAACCTAGATACGTGTCCGATACGGACACCAAACCACTTCTAATTTCCACCAAACCTTACCCACAGTTATGGTAGTCCTATATGAATGCATTTATGAAGAAAATCAGGGTTTTAACTAAGTTTGAGGGAAATTACCTATTGGTGCAATTCCAAGGAAAATCAAAGAAAAGGGGGGGGGGGGGGGTGTGCTCTTCCACTTGATGATGTCCAATGCTTCCAAATCCTTGATTGCTAGTTCTCCTTAGCACCCTAGATGTTGTAGGGTCCCAATGCAAGAGACTAGAGTGAATTTGGATCAATATTGATCAAGTTGTGGTCTTGTGAAGAAATGGGAATTTCTAGGTATTAAATTCATGCAAATTGATCATGAATGAGTTTGAGGGGATTATATAGGAAGGGGGGTAGGGTGTTGGCTGCCATGGGGGGGTAGGATAGATATTTAGGGTCCCCTCCACCTTGCTAACTTAGCCCCTAAGGCTTGACTAGGTAGATAGATATTTCTAGGTTCTAAAATATCTAAAAAAATAAGATATCTAGATATTTATGAAACCTAGATATTACACATAAAGTTAACATCCCCTACTTAGTCTTCTAGGTTAGTTGCTAACCTCTAGATTAGTGCTAAACTAGGTTAGGAACTAATCATGGCACTAATCAATAATTAAATAATAATAAAAACACATAAATCCAAATAATTTCTAATAAATTCTAATAAATTACCAAAATACCCTTTTGACTAAAAAGTGGTAATTTGATATCCTAATCACATGGTTAGGCTTACATGGTCATGGTTGGTCTCTAGGTTATGAAATCTCTAGGGTTTACACTAGGGTTACACTAGTAAAATCACAAAGTCATAAGCTATGACTTAGAAAATAGTTTTAAATTAACTAAAATCATCAAAAATCATATCATGACTAAAACTCCATTAATAAGTAATAAAAATAATAAATTTTTAAAAATACCCCAATTTCAGAAAACTGGGTCTTACAAGTCTACCCTCTTTAGAAAAATTTCGTCCTCGAAATTAAGATAGTCGTACTCCTTCTAGGTCAAACCCCCAGTCAATCAGAGTCAAAAGATAACATGCAATCATAGTCCTACTGGTCGTGATTCCACAGTCTCGAACAGGGTAACTACACTATCTAGTATATCACAAGCATATCCTGACAGGTACTAATGGAATCATACAACAAGATGGGAAAGGAAGGACAGAAAAGACAAACCTGCTAACCCGTCACCTGCAGCGTTGGTCTCCTCGACCGTCATCGCAAAAGCTCCACCCCTCTGGTGCTGAGCTATAGGTGGCCTAGCCCCCATATAAGGAGGTGCAATAGGACAATCCATCTTCTGGTGAGTATCAGACCCACAGTTATAGCAAACCTTCAGCCTCTTCCTACACTGCTCCCTGATGTGTCCCTGCTTCCTGCAGTATGAACAACTGATCGTCTTCGGGTCCTGACCCCGATACTGATGCTGTACCTGCTGAAATGGCCTCTGCTGCCGGGGTCCCGGGGCTCTAACTGGCGGGGTCGAATGATGTGGTGAGGGTGAATGATATGTCTGCTGGTGTAGCGTCGGCACTTTCTACTGGAAAGCCTGACGCTTGGAGGGTCCCTCAATGTGTACAGAAGCCGGCCTCTTGCAAGACAGAAGACGGTCCTCGATACTCCGGGCTAACTCTAAGCTCTGGTAGTAGTCAGTCATACCGTTTGCCACTATAAGAATGCCAATGTCTGGAACTAGACCACGGCAAAACCTACGCGTCATCTCCTCAGGGTCAGCAACTAGGCTAGGAGCGAAACGGCTCAGGCGACTAAACTATGCCGCATACTCGTCAACAGAACGGGTCCCCTGCTGGATGTTTTGGAATCGTAGCCCCATGGCTACCCTAGCGGTGGTCGAGAAGAATTTCTTCTTGAACTGGGTCTTGAACTGATCCCAAGTGGCTCTCCCTCTCGCGAATAACGGCTCATTCCGGAACCAAACTCCTGCCAAGTCTATCAGCAAAAATCCGGCTGCCTCGACCTGGAGGTCATCCGGCATCCTAACTCCAATGAGCTTCCTCTCTACCGAGTCTAACCAGTCATCTGCTACTACTATGCCCTCAGTCCCTAAGAACTCCTTGGGATTCAGACCCATGAAGTCCTTGATCGTCCCTGCTCTCTGTCGCGGCTCTACAGGTGGTGGGACCACGGTACGTCCCTCAGAATGCTCCATGCTCTGGCGGAGTAGGGTGGTCTGCTCCTGATGGGTTGCTAGGAACCCCTGGATCAGAATGAGCAGTTGGTTCCCGTCGAGTGTGACGGAAGCCTGGGTAGGTATAGTGATAGGGGGTGGTGGAAGTATTGGGTCCTGCTGGGCCTGTGATGTGGAAGGTGGTTGTGGTATCTGGGTTTGTGGATCTGTGGAGTGGAGGAATGTGGTAGGTGGAGGTGGAGGTGTATCAGTCAACTGGTCAGCTGACTGGATGGGGAGTGTGTCATTCTCAGGTGAGACATACCGGGATGAACGAGTAAGCACCATCTAATTACAATAAAAAGACTTATAAGGACTCTTTAAGCAAAACAATCATAGACAAGAAAATCTAATTATAATAGCAAGCATGTGTTGTATTTCCTATGTTACAATCCTAGTATTCCTCTAAGTGTTCTAAGCGTCATTCCTAATGTTGTCTAATTACCTTAAGTTCCTAATTGCAGGCATGCTTGGTACAATAACGTAACCAAACAATTTAGTCGACAGACCTGCATGGACCACCACTAAAAACGTGTCACGATCCGCACCCGGTATAGGGGCACGAGAAGTGGGTACGTCCAGCCTACGCCGCAGTGTCAGCGGTAGTAAGCTGTCCTAGGTTGCTAACTAATCTCATGCAGTGAATATAAAAAGTACTTGTCCAGATATCAGCTCCGAATGGAGGGCAAGTAAAGGGTATGATCTACTCAAACACAGTCTAAACACGAAAAGATAACACAGAAGTTATACCTAAGGAATTAAAGACAACAACAACTAACTACTAAAATAATACACCAATATCTCAAACCAACTTAATACAGACTCAATATCTTAACTTTAATACAACAAGCCAAAACATGAAAGCTAAAGTAGTCTACTAGCTAATCTCCTGAATCACTCCTGAGAGTCAGAACCAAAGGTAGCTAATCCCTTGCCAGGTCCATGGTAAGCAGGACATGTGTCCTCAGGATTATCATCTATAATATTTTCAACAGGTCCAATCAGGACGGGAACGAGCACAACTCATCTAGAAAAACCCAAGTAAATGACAAAGAACTATAAAGCAGTTATAGACAGTTTTATTGATGAGCATGGCAGTTCTATACAGGTAATGATGGCATAGAGGGACAGTAAGATACAAGAAAAGAAAGGTAACTAAAATAAGAGAAGAATCATGGCAATGAAGACTGTAATAAAAGCTAACTGAACTAGAATATCATGTGTGAGTCGAGACAGTACGATATAAGTCTAAAGTAATCCCAGTGTGAGTCCAGTCCATATAATCTGATACCAGATAATTTCCAGTACAAGATGAGTCCAACAGTGATCAATGAAACCAGGGTGAGTCCAACTATGATCTAACAGTGTGTTTTAAAATACCGAGGTCGACATGCAAACGGCTGTAGGTATCAGGCACATCTCTTACGGATCAGGCAAGAGATGGCTATGCTTCCAGTAGATTCCAGTTGGAGATTCCAGATTTGGGGTATGTCTACATGTCTTACTCAATATTTTCCCGCCCAGCAAGTGAATCCAAAATCGACAAAAGAATCGAGATGAGTCTGGCCAATACGTGATGATTCCAGAAATGATTCCAGAATGATACTAATGACTCCAGTAATAGAGGCCAGCAAGTAAGGTATGTGTCGATACATGAATCCAGAAATATCCATACGTGTTGATACAGAGAATCACATAGAACTAACTAGAACTGAAATACAGTAATCGACAAATAAATGAGAGAATTATCAGAGAATGTACTCGCCTGTTACTCTGGAAAGAGTAGTGTAATATCAGATGTCTGTACCAGGGTCACAATGTCCTAAAATAGAGCAATACAGTTATGACATGTCCAAAATGAAGGTAAATAAAATCTACGATGCAATCTATATAAATTCTAAGCCAATCTAGGTCAAAGTCAAACTTGGTCAACACTACAGTCAAACTAAGTCAAATTAAGTCATACTAGGTTACAAGAAGTTAAACTAAGTCATACAAGGTCAAACAAGGTTAAACAAGTCTAATCTAGGTTAAAGTCAACCCTTGGTCAAATATTCTAGCCAAACTAGTCAAGTTATCTAGGGCTTAGTCAATAATGGTCAGATTAGTCAATACTAGTCAACATGGTCAAAGTCTAGGTCAATCTTAGACTAACTAAGGTTTTGGTTAATCATAGACTAGTCAATAAGGTAATTAGGTTAATCTTGACTAATGGTCAATATCCAGTCAAACTCTATAAGGCTAACTCAAACCATCATAGGCTAACATGTCTTAGAATACCTAAGATACTATACTTCAATTACCTATACAAAGTATACCACACATAAATACATATAGTACAATACCAACCTTAATCCTATAATCGAGCTAATCCCATTCTCCAACTCAAGCATGACTCGACTCTAAGTATTTAACTTAACCCCATACATATCTTCATCTATATAGGATTACCCTCATAATCCATATGGTTAACCTAATCATCTAGTTAGGGTTTAGTCAAACCTTAGTCATTAAGTCCTTTTAAGTCTATCCAAGCCATTTCTAGGTCAATTTGGTCAAGGTTTGACCTATAGTTGACTTTGGTCAACAATGGTCAATTACCTAGTCAAACTATGTCTTACTAGTCAACTAGTTAAACTAGTCATTTTAGGTCAATCCTAGTCAATTCTAGGTTAACTAGGTCAACTTTGACCTAAGGTTGACTTTGGTCAACCCTTAGTCAACAAGGGTCAACAAGTTGGGTTTTGGGCCATTAGGACTAGCCCCAAGCCATGGGCTAATAATCTTGGCCATAGGCCATAGTCATGGGGTTTCATAGAACCTATACCTAGTAGTTATACATATATTTATATATCTATATATATAGACTCTATCTACCTACTACCCATATGTCAAAATAGGAATACTATATATAATACAAACCCACACTCACATATATATATATAATGACACTATGTATATCTAATACAATATATATATATATATATATATATATATATATATATATATATATATATATATATATATATATATATATATATATATATATATATATATATATATATAACTTATATATATTACATATATATAGAGAGGGAAGAGAGAGAGAGACATAGAGTAAGAGAGAGAGAGAATGAGAGAGAGAGAGTGAAGAGGACAGTGAGAGAGAAAGGCTGGACAGCAAGGGGGAATGGGTTCAGAAATCCTGGAACCAAATTTAGTCCCCAAACACACACACACAATAACATATATACATACATATGTATATATATACATAACTCCACCTATACTCTACCAAATACCCCCAAAATTCACCCACACTCACACATACATATATACTACGTATATATGTACTAAAATACACTCATACAATGTATAAAACATATCAAATTTGGGTTTGAAATTCGAAATACAAAAACTGGAAATAACCCAAAAACAGGAAACTGACACTGTGCACTCGAAAACTAGGTAATTCGAGTTACACGCCCTAAACCGAGCTAAGGCTCGATCCTATTGGTTGGTAACTGATGCCCCATACATACCCTAGTATCCTAGGTGCCTGACACGACACCACGACACGGTTTCACGTGTCCAATCACTCGAAAACTCTATACGGGTAAATTAGGATGCACAACACAGTGCACAGCGTCGTGCACGTGTTCACGTGTCTCGTGGACACACCATGAGACACGACACGACTCGTGGTCGTGCATACGTGTAGCCCACACGTATGGCTACACGTTCCACACCCTGACACGTGTCCACGACACGCGTGGACACAGAACGAACCCCGTATCAGTCGTGAAAATACGACTGATACACGCGAGTTCAGACCGCGTCGTGCACGCGGTTGCACGCGTCGTGCTCGCGACACAGGACACGACGCACCACGTGCTCGTGTCCACGTGTACGCCACGAATAGGGCTTCATGCCCGTGTCACTACGAGACACCCTAGTGTCGTGTCCATGCGACACGACACGCTCAAAGTCGTGCCTGCACGCGTGTGCGCTGACAGCGCGTGTCCAGTGCGAGTGAGGTTTCTCACTCGACACGACACGAGAAGTCGTGAGATTTTGGGGGCATGTTCGCAGACATTGCCCCCTCGTGTCCACCAATTTTGGCGTGTCCACGTGCTCTGTGCAGTGAGCACGAGCCGTGTGGTTGCAGGACACTGCCACACTGTGCAGTGCAGTGCAGTGCAGTGTGTTCGTGTCTGATTTTGACACGGACACGACACAATAATGTGCTCAGTGATGGGGTTCTGTGATCTACACCTATAGGGCTAGAAAATTGTTCAAATAGTTTTCGAAATCATTAACATTTAATTCACAGAGGCAATACATCAAACACTTGTATAAAAACCTAGATACGTGTCCGATACGGACACCAAACCACTTCTAATTTCCACCAAACCTTACCCACAGTTATGGTAGTCCTACATGAATGCATTTATGAAGAAAATCAGGGTTTTAACTAAGTTTGAGGGAAATTACCTATTGGTGCAATTCCAAGGAAAATCAAAGAAAAGGGGGGTGTGTGCTCTTCCACTTGATGATGTCCAATGCTTCCAAATCCTTGATTGCTAGTTCTCCTTAGCACCCTAGATGTTGTAGGGTTCCAATGCAAGAGACTAGAGTGACTTTGGATCAATATTGATCAAGTTGTGGTCTTGTGAAGAAATGGGAATTTCTAGGTATTAAATTCATGCAAATTGATCATGAATGAGTTTGAGGGGATTATATAGGAAGGGGGGTAGGGTGTTGGCTGCCATGGGGGGGGGGGGGGGGGGGTAGGGTAGATATTTAGGGTCCCCTCCACCTTGCTAACTTAGCCCCTAAGGCTTGACTAGGTAGATAGATATTTCTAGGTTCTAAAATATCTAAAAAAATAAGATATCTAGATATTTATGAAACCTAGATATTACACATAAAGTTAACATCCCCTACTTAGTCTTCTAGGTTAGTTGCTAACCTCTAGATTAGTGCTAAACTAGGTTAGGAACTAATCATGGCACTAATCAATAATTAAATAATAATAAAAACACATAAATCCAAATAATTCCTAACAAATTCTAATAAATTACCAAAATACCCTTTTGACTAAAAAGTGGTAATTTGATATCCTAATCACATGGTTAGGCTTACATGGTCATGGTTGGTCTCTAGGTTATGAAATCTCTAGGATTTACACTAGGGTTACACTAGTAAAATCACAAAGTCATAAGCCATGACTTAGAAAATAGTTTTAAATTAACTAAAATCATCAAAAATCATATCATGACTAAAACTCCATTAATAAGTAATAAAAATAATAAATTTTCAAAAATACCCCAATTTCAGAAAACTGGGTCTTACAGGGCGGGGAGGAGACGCGGGAGGGGTTCGGGGGGTTGGCCGAGGCGGGGCGGAGGAGGGGGCGGGGAGGAGACGCGGGAGGGGGAGGGGGGTTGGCCGAGGCGGGGCGGGGAGCTGGCCGGCGGAGGGAGGAGGGAGGACTGGCCGGCGGAGGGAAAAGGAGGGGGGACTAGTAGGGAAAGGGGGAGGCCGGTAGGGAAGGGAGGAGAATAGTTTAATTTTTTTTAATTAATTAATTATTTTTAAAAACGTTCTAACGGCCATTTCTAACGGCTAATAGACGATAGGGAGTTTTTTGCTCGCGTGAAAAATCTAAGAATGTACAAATTGCTTAAATTTTCTAATAAGTATTTCTATATAAAAGACGACAATCTAAATTTTCTCAAAATATACACACAAAAATATAGGATTTTTAATCATAAGATATGTATAGAATCGTGAGTATTTATATAATTACATAAATTTTATTTGGTTTTTGATTTTGGACCAAAACCAAAACTAAATATATTTTTTGTATTTTCAAAACCGAAACAATATTGGTTCTCTTTTTCGGTTCGATTCGATTCGGTTGTTCGATTTTCAGTCCAAAATCGAATATTGCTCACCCCTATGTCTCGTATAACATTTAAAATTTAGGTTTATGTCTCCAGTTTGGACGATCAACCAAGTCAACTATTAGGATGGAATCCAAACTCTATTCTGAACAATATAAAAATTAAAACGTAAATTTTTTATATTATACAGTAACCTAAAACTAAATAAGCCTTATAACGAACTAGTAAATGCACGTGCTTTGCACGTGTGATAACGTATAATAAAAATATTATTCGATTATAGTCAAATATGTTTTCTAGCTCATGTGGTTAAGGTATAAATTTTTTTTCTTGTTTAGTTGAGTTCAATTTTCTATTTTTTTAATATATATGACAAATTTAAACTTTTTTCAATATTTTTTTTACATAATTTATTATTATTTTTAAAAAATGGTTGAGATATTTATTGTGTCTGTTGGATAACGAATATTTATGTTCGGAACTAAAAGCATTAAAGGGCCCGCAGAGTAGGCGGACACGTGAGCATTAAGGAAGCTGCAGTGGGGTCCACACCACACAGGCCCGTGAGCTGTGTGGATTCAGCTGCTCCGGTGTCTGTCGTTTTCTGCCTCACATGAAATGACAAAGACGTCCTCACCCTTTCTTTTTTTAAGTCATGAGAATACATAAGCACTGTTTATCAACCACAAAATAAATAATAATAATAATATACTAAATCATAAAATACAAATGAAAAAAAAAAATAAGAATAAAACAATTATAGTTAGACTCACTACATCTATTAAATCTTGTGTGTATGTTGGTTTGCTGACTGCTTATTTTTTCTTACTAGTCGTTTTAATACGATGGAAGATTTCGAAATATAATTTTCTTTCGTTTTAGTGTTCTAATGTAGGGGTGAGCATTATTTAGTTTTGGACCGAAAACTGAATATAACCGAATTGAATAAAAGATTGGTTCGATTTGAAATTTTTCGGTTCGATTTTGATTTTAAAATACTAAAAAAATTATTTGGTTTCGATTTCGACCCAAAAATACTAAAAATCGAGCAAGACTTATGCAAATATGTAAATATTCTCAATTATATGCATATTTTGTGATTTAAAATGTGTATATTTTAAAAACAATAATTCTACGTATATATGTGTTGATGTCTAACTTTGATAATTTAATAACAAGTCTGACTCTGTAGATAATTTTTTAATACAATAAATGTGTGTATAAAAATTATAATTTTTTAATATAATTTAACCAAGTTTTCAACTATGGATTCGACCAATTAAACAATATAAATATTCCAATGGAACAAACTAAATTGATTATTTGGTTCGTTTCGATTTCAATTTTGGCTAATTTTGGTTTATTTTTTATTTTGAATTTTTAGAATTTTGGTTTATACGATTTTGACTATTTCAATTCAGTTGAAATCGAACAAACAGAACGCTCACCCGTAGTCGAATGCAAGAATAGTTGTGTGGAAACTTTCTTTTACTACATAGAGAGTCTAATTTGACAGAAGGAACAAAAAAAAAAAAAAAATCTTGCATGCTGACGAGAATAGATTTGTTTCTAATTTTTTTTTCTTCTAGATTTAGCTATCTATAAGCATCTAGTGTGCTTTACTTTGATGGTAGTATATAATTGTTTGTAAATAATGCATTGAAGCATAAACAAACTAGGATTAATTATAGGGTTTTGGATTCAAATGACTCTGTACACCGATTAGGT
Organism: Iris pallida; assembly: GCA_029216955.1. Classification (NCBI taxonomy): domain Eukaryota; kingdom Viridiplantae; phylum Streptophyta; class Magnoliopsida; order Asparagales; family Iridaceae; genus Iris; species Iris pallida. The sequence continues at coordinate 1,566,462 of JANAVB010045019.1, forward strand.
ATGAAAATTTTCAACTATACCTTTTAAACAACCACAATGCTAAAAATGCATGGATTACTCAAAAATTGTTACGATCCATACGTGCAGCATAAAATTATTAGTAAAGTTATATAATACTTTCTGTCTTCTAAAATTATGTTTGAAAGGAATTCCTTAGTTAGGTCGAAAAAAAAAAAAAAAAACATGTAAATAAAATACGAAATGAATAAATAAATAAATGTTGAATTGTAATTTGATATCTTTAACTATTTTAGTTTTTCAACTTGATACTATAAATTTTGATATACGTCAACTTAATACAATCAACTATTGTATATTTTTAACTTAATACAAAAAGAAAAGAAAAAAAAAAGACAAAATTGTCTCTCATTCTCCACCAAACCCCCTCTACCCACCACCCACCACCCACAGCCACTAGCGGATTCAGAATTATAATTCACTGGGGCACAATTATAAGGAGTTCGGATACAACGTCTTAATTTTTTTTTGAAGTATAATAATATATATTTTTTTAAATTCACTGGGGGCCTGCCACATAGTGCCTCCCATGTAGATCCGCCAATGCCCACAGCTACCCCTCCACGCCACCCTTCTACCCCCACCCCATCCCCCGGCTGCACCACCCTCCCCCCGCCGCTGCCCCACCCCGTCCCCCACCCTCTCTCTCTCTCTCTCTGGCGTAGCGGCGGTAGCGGTAGCCCGCATGAAGAGAGAGGGGGTGGGGGTGCAGTTGGGGGCGGACATGGGCGATGGTGTGCAGCAGGGAGTGGGGTGGTGAGACGGGTGGGGTGGGGGTAGGGTGGCAGAACGGTCGAAGGGTGATAGAATGGGGTTGATAGAGGCTACCGCTACCGTCGCTACGCCAGGAATAATTTCATCTTTAGTTTTTTTTTTTTTGTTTGAGGTGTCCTTTTCTCCCACTTGACAAATGTCAATGGGGGATTCGAACCTGCGCCTTTTACATTGGGGTCCCCGTTGCTACCACTAGGCCACAACAGACTGACATTTTATCTTTAGTTGTTAGAGTATTAAGTTGATGTATATCAAAGTTTAGGATATTAATTTGAAAAACTAAAATAAGTAAAGCTATCAAATTCAAATTAAGTCATAAATAAAACAAAATAATAAAAAGGGCACTTTGGTACTTACAACTAATACAGCCGTAATTTCCATACAAGCGCTTCCGTTTTTCCACATACTCCCATTATAAAACGCCCAAATCAATAAATCCTCTCATTTGCCGGAGAGTTCGCCGGAGATGCCACATTGAGCCGGAGGCGGCGGAGGGAACGGCAGCGACATCGGCTCAGGCGATTACTATAGAAAGTAAGTACGTAATCGATGAGTTCTATCAGAAAAGAGCATCTTTTCTTCCTTTTTGACTCCTCTTTTTGTTTCTTCTGCTCAAATTCTAGCATTATTCGGATGATTTCATCACCGAAAAAAGAGAGAGCAGCTTTCTTTCACTGTTGGATTCCCTCCCCAGTACGTTTATTCTCTTGGATCGCGTTCAAGTTTGGTTTCTTGCGTTAATTTTTTTCCAGGACAGGTTGCTTTCAACCATAGCTGGCATGAGAAACTCTTCATTTTCGGATTAAAACCCTAAACTCTGTGCTATTTTGGTATAAAAATTTGATTTTGGCAGGGGATTCGGTTTGGGCATTGATTCAATGTTAGATTCTCCTTTTAAGGAAGTATAGCAAAAGAGGGGAAAAAAATTCAAAACTTTCCATATATTTGGGTTATAAAGCCACAGGTCCTTCTTTGTTACTAATTATAGTTTCATTTAAGTCATCACTATCAAGTTTTCTGCTTCTTCTCTCACTTGGGTATTTTTTTTTTATACATTTTCTTTAAGTCATTTTTCCTTCTGAAAATGGTGTAACTTATGCTATTTTTGGTATTATAAGTTTAATTTTTAGCATGGGATTAGGTTCGGGCTTTGATCCAGTGTGATAATGCTCCTTCTTTGTTTGATCCACTAATAGCCCATTTGTTCTGTTTCTTAATTATACTTTCAGCTCTTGACATCAATACTATGAAGTTTTATATTTGTGCTGTTATTTTCTTCTCTATTTGTGTTTATAGTTACTTTATGAATTATATGAAAATAAAATAACATACACATTCCAAATTTGCAATAACAAGATATCAGGCTCAAATGATGCCTCTTCCTTGACTTAGTTACACTAAACTTTTTTTCCCCCTGCTTCTCTATATGATCTTTACTTACTTTTAGAATTTGGTATCTTTTATTTATTTTTGGCTGGTATTAGGACTATATATAAAAACTTTTCAATAACAAGATATCAGACTTTAAAGATGTTGGCAAATATATCATTATGAAGCCATTTCCTTCTTGGTTTGATTCAGTAATGACTATTCTGTAGGTAACTAAATAGTGTTTCTTTATATGTTGAAGCTTAAATACCTGAAGCCAGCTGTTTCCTTCAATAGTATGGAGGTCTTCTGCTTGTTTACTCTGTTGGGTCATCTGAAAACATACTATTTATTGAAAAGTTTATTGTGTGGCAAGAGAAAGCTACCTTCTTTTTTGTTGATTTTTCTTTATTTTATTTGCAATTTATTCAGGCTTCGGTATGAGAGGATTATAGAGCAGGAAGGGCCAGGATCCACAGAAGCCATTTCCAGGATGTATGCGAAGCATGGTTGATGTATTTGATTCGAGCGCCGACATGGGAGGAACCGACTTTCTTACTGATATAGCTCATAGAGACGGTATTTCTTGGACTTCTGTTTTTTTTTTCCCTCTTCCTTTTGGTCATTTTCTGTAGTTTATATTGGTTTACATTGTGTTGCTGATGCCTTAAAGTCTACAAATAGAACCTATAGGAATGGCATATTCTGTGATTTCTTTTTCAGTCTTGCGTATTTGGTATAATTTATTATTTCTGTGTACATGGTTGCGTATATCTAAGATATATTAAAGAGTATGATATTATTTAAACAAAGTTGAACTTTTCTGTTTACTATAACTACCCCTGTCCAGTAAATAACGCCCATGTGTTACTGATACATCAAAGATCAAATTTTCCATGTGGAATTCATAGGATGAATTGCAGTATGTAGTTTGTTTTTGTGTAATGTGGATCAGATCATTGTTTTTTTTGTTTGGTTTTGAAAAGTACGTGCCCTTGAAACGCTGTAGATTGAAGTGTATTCCTCAGGTTCGTCATCCTTTTTCTCTTTTAAGTTCAATATATATATCCCCTCACGGCAGACTTTTATATTTCCTTTTGACTGAAAGTCCCCTTAATTTGCTTGTTGGTAAAAATGTTTTCATAGTTTGTTGATTTTTTTGAGATTTTTTTTACCTGTTATTAATTTGGACCGAGCAATTTGCAGTTTCCCCAAGTCGTAGAAATCAACTTGAAGATGTCAAGAGAACTGAAGATTCTCTTGTAGTTCACTTGGAGGACAGACCAGTAAGCTCTCTATGGTTTGATTCTTACTACCTTCCTTTTCTAATTACCATTTGAGATAACTTATGATGGAGCCATATCATGTATTACAGAAAACCAGTGAGCTGAGGAGGAGTTCTTCAAGCAAGAAGTTGGGTGGGACAACGATGAAGATGCTTATAACTCAGGAGATGTCCAAAGAGACTGTCTCTAAGAAGAAGCCTTCGAATGTTGTGGCGAGATTAATGGGTCTTGATGAGGCATTACCTACTCAAGAAATGCCTGCAGGAAGAGCTGACAGAGGTCATCCAGCACATGTTACCTTAGCTGGTGTGCTTAATGATTGCCGGCAGCAGGATGATAGCAATCTTGGCATGCCAATGCCATGTAGGATTCGTTCTTGCGCCCATGTGGAGACAAAATATGGAGATGTATATGACGTCTGGCAGCAACCACCAAGAACAAGACTCATTAAGGATCAATATCTTCATAAGGGAAGATATGATGAAATCCAAAGTGAGAGGAGGATGGCTCTTGTTCGTCATAAATTCATGGAAGCAAAGCAGATGGCTACCAATGAAAGACTGTTAAAGTCAAAAGAATTTGAAGATACTCTTGAGGTTTTGAGTTCAAACAGGGATTTATTCCTCAAGTTCCTAGAGAAACCAAATCCCCTTTTATCAAACCATTTAAAAGAACTTCACTCGAAACCTAGGATTACTCAAACACAGAGGATTACAGTACTAAAGCCTTTATGGACACCCATGACAAAAGGTGATATGCAAAAACATCTGACATGTGCTGAGAGTGGGTTAGACTTTGACAAGCCTCAATGGAGATCTAGTGCGACTCAGCCAACCAGGATAGTAGTCTTAAAGCCAACTACTACAAGGCACCACGAGAATGACACAAAGCCAATAGTTACGTCCCACACCTCTTCGTTTGAGTCGATTGAGAAGTCTGGTTCTTACGCAGATCTTGAAAGCCATGAATTCATAGGATCTTTAGCCAAGGATATCTCTCACCAAACAAGGGGAAATATTGGCAGTCATCGGAGAGATGAGTCTTTGTTGTCTTCGGTATTTTCTAATGGCTATGTTGGGGGTGGGAGCTCATTCAGTAGGTCCGAAAATGAGTACACAGAAGGTGCTAACTTCAGCGATCCAGAGATTGTAACTCCGACTTTGCGGCATTCCTGGGATTATGTCAAGAGATATGGGAGTCCCTATTCATCCTCGTCCTTTAGTCAGATATCCTGTTCTCCTGAGCCATATGTGACTAGGGAAGCCAAGAAACGGCTTTCTGAGAGGTGTGCATTGGTGGCTTCTAAAGGATTCAATCGGGAACAAATGGAAGTAAGGAGATCCAGTACTTTGGGTGAAATGCTTGCTACTTCTGAAATAACAAAGGAAGTGGAAGGTGGACAGCCCAATGTGTCAAGCAGTAGGTCTTGTGGTGGAGAAGAAGGTACAAGGGTATCAATAGACTGCTTGCCTACAAGTAAGACAAATTATGAAGATGGAGAAGAGGGATCTACTTGGAGTTTATCACGGTCGAAGTCTGTTCCAGTATCTTCTTCTGCTTACAAGAACATTGGCCCAATTTCAGAAATTTCTGAATCTCAAGTTCAGAACAATTCAGAAGTCCCCGACTCACAGGTTAAGAAACCCATTGTTCCCAAGGAGGTAGCGAAGTCTAAAAGTGGGAAGTCATCTTTCAAGGGGAAAATATCACGCCTGTTTTTCTCAAGAAACAAGAAAACTGACAAAGAGAAATCAATTTCTTCTCCCTTGATAGCCTCTGATGATATAACTCACTCTGATGGCACTGAGCCCAGTCATGATAGAAGTTACAATTTATTAAATTCATCTCATAATAATCTTACTGGAGACGGTCAGCTAACCAGATCCGAGGAAGAATCCGTTGAGACTTCAACAACGAAGGATGGATCAGAACAGGGCAATAGGGTATACCTCAATTAACCTAGTTTTAACTTATTTCTTACTTGATATCGTTCTAAGATTAATAGAATGATTTGTTATACACCGTACGAGGATATTTCATTGGAAATTGATCCTAAGTTTAAGCCGTCATTTCCCTTATATGCCTTGTCATAAAGGTGCCCAGCCTGGTGGTCTCCATTGCTCTTCTTTTTGGGATTTTGAATACATATCCTTATATTGCACAAAAAAATTCACCAATGTTTCATATTTTTCTCCTTATAAAAACAATCAAGATAGATAAATCACTACTTGCTTCCTTGTTCTCATATGTTTCCTTTTCATATATAAATAGATAAAAGAAGGCATATTGGACTTGATGTTAATCTTGATGTATATATTTCCAGCAGTATTAGTTGCACAATTTACTTAGTAGATCAACCTGTCTTTGCAGGCTGCACTTTTTCTCGAGAAACCCAGTACGCCTGAATTTTTAGGCAATCACGAGGACAGTCCAAAAATATCTGATAAAACTAGTCCGAACCAGGATCAGCCCAGCCCCATTTCAGTTCTGGATGTCCCATTTGAAGATGATTCCACCTCATCCAATTCTTGTGAAACTTCTATTGCTGGGCGTCCATGTAAGCATACTCAAATTCTCCTCTTAATATCCTTCATAAAATCTTTGCTAACTCGTGTTTCTCCATTACAGTAGCACGAATCGAGGAGGTTGCCCGTTCCTTGGCTTGGGATGACACTCACCTGGAACTATCATCACCCAGTTCTTCAAAACTATCCAGAACTTCGCCTGAGGCTACTGAAGAGGAGAGCCAACGGCATCTATTTGTTCAGAACTTACTGTCGGCTGCTGGCTTAGGTAATGAGAAGTTGAACGCTGTTTTCACTAGATTCTATTCAGTTGACAACCCACTGGATCCAAATCTGCTGAACGTGTTCTTTGATCAGAAAGAGGAAGAGGCGAAGAGCAGGGAGAGGATATCAAACTTGAGATTCCTGTTTGATTGTGTCAATTCTGCTCTAATAGACATAGATCACATTGCCTATGTGGGGGTGTATCCTTGGGCTAGAGCTTGTAACAGCACGCGGAAGAAGGTTCTAGATGGTGTGCTCGTAGGAGCAGAAGTGGGGATGCTTGTGAGTGGTTGGTTCTCTGGTGAGGAAAAGTTGGCATCTGACAACACTGACAACAACGATCTCGTGGTCGAAAGACAGGTAATCAGGGACATATCTGGTAGTGGATGGGCTGAATTGGTGAGGTCTGAGGTTGATGGCATAGGCAAAGAGATTAGTGGGGAGCTGTTGGATGACTTAGTCGAAGAGGCTTTGACAGACTTCTGTGTTGCGCGTTTGTTACGAGTAATCTGATCTTCCCTACTCTGCATCTGTCACCATTAGTTCACTCAGTTTTGTTCATAAATTAAGGTGATAATAGTGATGTATGTGTTTTACTTGCTATGTGACTAAATCAGTGCAATGTCGATGCTATCGCATACTTAAAAACACTATGCTGGTAGTATTGTTCTTCTTCAGGAAATACCTAACAATTGTAATATGCTTTGGTCTCAACTGTTAGATCTTCAGTAAATACCTGGCAATTGTAACTCTTATTTTCGCCTTTAAATGAGTGTCCCAGCTTCATGTGATTAAATGATTCATTGTGGCAAAATGATTGTGATCAACGTGTGGGAATGGCAGAGCAGTGGGATTAATAATGAGTTGGTCGCTGAACTAAAAACGAAGAACCATGCAGAGTGATGATTTCACCTTCCTTCAAGTTATAGAATGATTGCAACTTGAACTGCACAACGTACACTATGTTTTGGTAGTGATGAATCATGCCAACGAGTATTGTAGCAAGTTATTATGATCAGCAAGCACTTTACCAGTTTTCATGGTGGCTACATTGATTGATCTCATGCTCGGAAGAACTAAACAAGTAGGGAGAGAGCTCATATAGTCCTTTCTTGGCCACTCCAAGTTTTTTTTCCCCTTTCTTTTTTGTGTGTGTGTGTGACAGGTACAATCAACAGTATTGAAGGAAAAAAGTTTGTCAAAATTTTAGGTTTTTTTTAGGGGCACCTCCACATTTACTAAGGGGCAACCCAAAATTTTTTTGAAAAAATTACAAGTTTGCCATTGGATTTTTTTACTAGGGGGGCAGCCCAAAAAACACTATATAAGCCAACTTGATTTTAGATTTCATCTCTCTCTTTCTTCCTCCCTCTACTACTTCTCTTCCTCCACTCTTTTTTTCTCCTCCTCATATAAACCTATAATTAACCCTAGCTAGGTGAAATTGTCCCCCAACCTAAAATTTTTGGTAGAATACAGTGTCAATCACTTCTCCCATTAATTTGTAAGTCGTCGAATTTATTTTTGTATAATATTTTAAGTTTTAACCTAAATTTTACATATAAAAGTTGAATTTTGTGTTTAATGTAGAAAAAAATAGAAAATGGAACAACCCGGACCATCAAATGCTGGATACTCTCCTCCCACAACTTTCGAAGAACACTTTGACGCATCGGAAACCCTCGTGGTGACTACACTTGAACTTTACTTCGGGTCAAAAATTGGACTTTGACACAGAGGACTGCCACAAATGCGGCAGTCCCTCACATATATAGGACTGCCAGAGATGTGGCAGTCCCTCACATTTGTGGCAGTCCTATAAATATGAAGGACTGTCACATTTGTGGCAGTCCTCTGTGTCCAAGGAAATATGACAAGGAAATATGAAAAATTCAATTAAGACAAGAGGATAAATGTGTGACAAACAACAGAGAATATGTAAAACATCAAAAAGAACACCTAGTAATCAAGCATGTTCCTTCCAAATCTCAACTTGTGACCAAGTACAGACTCCTCTATAAATAATAATACGCTTTATGTAGTTGTTTAGTTTTGACTTTTAACTTCTATTGTAGGACTTGCGATCTTCCGAGGTTGCGGTACATGCTCCAATTGCAATCGATGTAGGGCATTTATTTTGGACCGATCTTTCGTTTCAATCAAGCGACGATGCGGTACAATGGTGTCGAGAAGTTGGACGGGAAAACAAGTTGGTTCTAGTGATATCCAGATCGGCCCGAAATCGCCCGGGACGACAAAGTCTGATGGTTGGCTGTGAAAGAGGTGGTGTGTTCAGATCGCACAAGAAAGACACAGTTATCCAAAATAAAGTTCCAAGAAAGAAAGCTGGAACGAGGAAATGTGGTTGTCCATTCACGATCCAGATTAGAAAAGAAGAAGAAGGGAAGTGGTCAGTACAAGTGAAGAATGGAACCCACAATCATGATATTTCCGAGACACAATCATGAGATTTCCGAGACACTATTGGTACAAAAGAGCACCGGTCGAAGCCAGAGCTTCGACCACACCTTTCGATCATCAAATCGACCATTGTAAGAAGTTGTTGAAGTTTGAGGAGCCAAGAGACTTACCTGCAGACCACTGTGACGTCGAAATCGACTGAGTATCAATGTGTTATATGGAGGACCACTTTTGTATACTTTTTGGCATTTTGGTTATAGAGTACCACTTTTGTATACATTAAACTACGAAATATGAAGTCCAATATATGTTTCTTACTTTTATCCATGTGTTATATGTCTTTTATCTGGATGTTATACATGTGTGTTTTGTGTGTTATATATGTGTGTCATACATGTGTGTTACTTTTATCCAGGTGTTGTCTTTTCTAGGACTGTCACACCCAGGACAGTCTTTCACATGTGTTGGACTGCCCTGTGTGTGGCAGTCCTTGCTAAAATGTTCTGTGATCTGATCACAGAACAATTCATCTAGGACTGCCACACCCAGGGCAGTCCTTCACATGTGTTGGACTGCCCTGTGTGTGGCAGTCCTTGCTAAAATGTTCTGTGATCTGATCACAGAACAATTCATCTAGGACTGCCACACCCAGGGCAGTCCTTCACATGTGTTGGACTGCCCTGTGTGTGGCAGTCCTTGCTAAAATGTTCTGTGATTTGATCACAGAACATTTCATCTAGGACTGCCACACACACGGCAGTCCAACACATGTGAAGGACTGCCCTGGGTGTGGCAGTCCTAGATGAATTGTTCTGTGAATTAGGACTGCCACCCTCTGGCAGTCCTACATTGAATTAGGACTGCCAGGGTGCTGGCAGTCCTAATTGAAACTTGTTGTTATATAAATGGCCATTCTCCTGTGTTTTAGCACGGAGAATGGCCATTCTCCGTGTAATTTAGCACGGAGAATAGTTATTACAATGTTAAAACGCAGGAGAATGACCATTTTCCGTGTAAATTAACACGGAGAATGACATTCTCCGTGTTTCTAACACGGAGAATGGAATTCTCCGTGTAAATTAACACGGAGAATGGCCATTCTCCGTGTTAGAAACACGGAGAATGACCATTCTCCGTGCTAAATTACACGGAGAATGGCCATTCTCCGTGTAAGTTAAGACGGAGAATGGTCATTCTCCTGTATTTTAACACTGGAAAGACCATTCTCCGTATAAATTAAGACGGAGAATGTCCATTCTCCGTGTTAAAAACACGGAGAATGCCATTCTCCGTGTTAATTTACACGGAGAATGGTCATTCTCCTGCATTTTATGGTCAGTTGAAACTTTGCAGGGCCATAACTTTTGACTGGGAGGTCGAAACGAGGTCCCGTTTATCGCAAAAGGAGCGTATCTTCGAGGAGGCTAAAAGTAACAGGTTCATCGTTAGACGGCTGATGTGAATCGACCAGATCGATTCACAAATAATTTATAGAAAAATAGAACTAAAAGGAAAATAATGATCTTTATTAGAGAAAAGAACAAACTCCCAACTTTGATGGACGGACAAAGTCTAAATCCTTCTGAATGACGCTTGAGAGTTTCTTCTCAATACAAGCATGAAAACTAATGACGGCCAGCCCTAGCTATAAATAGAAAGGAGAAACAAAACCCTAAGAGGGTTATTGTGGTGAAAGACCACAATACCCCTTTATGCCTAAATAACTGAAAGGCCTAAAAAGTGGGCCCGCATCAATACCGCCCCCTAAAAGAGCCACCTTGTCCTCAAGGTGGAAATCTGGGAACTGCGTATGTTGCTATAGCGGCCTCTTCCTCCGTCGGATCCTCCGCCTCCTCCTCTTCCTCCGTGGTGGTCGTCGTGGGGGTAGATCCCCTCTCTGGAAGTTGGCGGGATCCGCCGTTTCTCCAAAGAAATTGCTGCCTCCGGCGTGCCTCGCTCCTCCTGGCGGTTCCGCTCCTCCCGTCCAAGCCGGAACTCCCGCCAAGCCCCTTCCCGGACCCGCGAACCGATCTCCGTAGTTCGCTGTCATCGTCCGACCCCCGTAGGGGGCCCCAAGCCCTAGGGCTTCTCCCGAATGTGGAGCCGATCCGCCGGGACCGTACGGGTCGCCGGCGTCCGGCCACGGCCGCTCGCCGGCGGCTCCTCTGGCACCGACCGGCCAGGGGTGGCGGTCGGCGGCCGGCCAGCGACCGCCCCCAACGGCAGCGGCCCCGCCCGGGCTCGCGCGGTCGGCAGCGAAGCCCCCGCGACCTTCGGCCGCCGTCCGGTGCTGCTCGCCGGCCGCCAGGGCCCCGCCCGGCGGCGCGGTGGTGATGGCGGGTGCGGGCCATCGCCCGTCGGCCGGTCCTCCGTGATCTTCGGTTGTTTCCTCCTCCGTTTGAACAAACCCTAGTTGGTCGCCTAGGGTTTGGGTTGTCGCCGCCTCCGCTTCGCCGCCATTGATCTTGTTCGAGATGTTTTGCAAAAGCATCATGATCGTCGACGTCTCCTTCCGCATATCACGCATCTCCGTGCGGATCTCTAGGTTCGTGGACGCTTGATCCTTCGCGAGGACCTCCATGGATTTCTTCAAGCTCTCAATCTCGGCGGTGAAGTCCTCCCGAAGACCTCGGATCTTCTCGTCGATCGTGTTTCTCGTCCCATCGGCCATGGCTCGTAGAAAGCTCTGATACCAATTGATGTGAATCGACCAGATCGATTCACAAATAATTTATAGAAAAATAGAACTAAAAGGAAAATAACGATCTTTATTAGAGAAAAGAACAAACTCCCAACTTTGATGGACGAACAAAGTCTAAATCCTTCTGAATGACGCTTGAGAGTTTCTTCTCAATACAAGCATGAAAACTAATGACGGCCAGCCCTAGCTATAAATAGAAAGGAGAAACAAAACCCTAAGAGGGTTATTGTGGTGAAAGACCACAATACCCCTTTATGCCTAAATAACTGAAAGGCCTAAAAAGTGGGCCCGCATCAACGGCCTTCCGGAATTTTAGAATCGCAAAAAAATGATGTTTGGACCCCCGTTTTAGCAGTTTTGTCAAAATTTTAGAATCGCAACAGAATTATTTCAACACAAGTATCCAACACATAACCAACACAAGTATTTCAACACAAGTATCCAACAACATGTTCGACACCCAAAAATATCAACATCCAAAAATATTTCAACATAAGGATCCAACAACATGTTCGACACCCAAAAATATCAACATCCAAAATACCCAACTTCAGACAATCAGACAATCATACTACATATCATGGCGGACCTTCGAACGAGACTCCGCATTACGCATGAATGGGAACTCAACCTCGTCGTCGATGCGCTCAAGCTCGTTGGCGACCAAGGCACTAGTGTCGACCAAGACACTAGTGTCACTTTGGCAAGCGCTCCGAAGTGTCTTGGCCAGTACCTTCGCCTTTCTAGACTGTAAATGAAAGTATAATTAAATTTAGTCTACAAACATGAAAATCTCAAACTAATTGCTAATGCGAAACTCACCATCTTCACCAATGAAGCATACAAGATGTTTTTCGAAGGAAGATTTCCAACAGCTACTACGGCCTCGGGACCCGGGTTTGTAGGGTTCAACAACTTAGGATGTCCGACCCGTCGGAAGTACGGCATGTAGTACTCGCTGCAGTCGGCCATCTGGGTGACCGGTTGACTCTCATCTTCCACATGTAAACAAGGACTGCCACAAGGCTGGCAGTCCTCTATTGAAAGAGGACTGCCAGGACTGCGGCAGTCCTTGATTACATGTGGACTGCCACATGCTTGGCAGTCCTACTGTACTCGGCCAACAGACAAACGACTCGCTAGTTTGTCGTTTTCTAGGGATAGGGTTTGAAGAGAAATTGTGGGTTTGTCGTGTTCGAAAATGCCATTCATAAACCCTAAAGATATTCTAAACCTAAATTATCAAAAATTTTTAGACAATTAAAACTATTCTAGGGTTTCGAATAAAATGTAGAAAATTATAGAAGAAATTAGGGAAGAACGTACCTATAATCCGATTTCTTCGACTTGCGTGTCATCTCGTCGAATGTGGGAGTGTTCTTGAAAGAAATTTGGTGGAGGAATTAGGATTAGAGTGGTGGAGGAAAATTTTCTAGAGTTTAGGGAGAGGGAGAGAGAGCTCTTCTTCTTTTTCTTTTGGAGGAGAGAGAGAGGAAATGATGAAATGGGAAGGAAATGTGAGTTTGGGGGGTTGGGCTGTCCCCTAGTAAAATTTGGGCTGCCCCCTAGTAAAATCTCCACCAAATGGGCTGCCCCTAAGTAAGGGTTGCCCCCTAGTAAATGTGGTGGTGCCCCTAAAAAAAACCAAATTTTATAGAAAGAATTCAAACGTCCTTAGTATGGGTGTTATAGTTGATTCTATAGTACCCCTACCGGAAGCAGAAACATTTTAAGAAAAATTCAAAAAAATTAAAATAAGCTCTCTTTTTTTGTGCCAAAAACGCTTGCAACAATAACCCCCCCCCAACCCATATTTTAATATAATTTAAATTCCTATAATATCACAAGGAGAAGGAAAATTTTGTACGAGGCCGCACGTGAACATAACTAATAAAAACTCAAATCCGTAATCCTATGGGCCGAGTCCGGTAAAACTCGGTCCGCAATTTCTCGAATTATGCGTCGAACTGGATTTGGGTTTTGGATTGCTTGGCCCGGCCTCCTCTCCGGACTGGCCCGGACCAGCTCTGCCAATGTAAATACACAGAGTACACATGTATTTTCCGTTGTCGATTTTTTTTTTTTTTTTTTCATGACAATTTCAATAGTCACCCCTCAATCTCAATACACAATCTGCACATGTATTTCCTGTTGTAAATTTTCTTCATGACAAATTTCAATAATTATATGCCCGTCAATCTGAGTACACGAGCTACAAGTATTAATTCCTACTGTAGTTTTTTTTGTTAACAACAAATATCAAACGGTTTTAGTCCCCGTGGAGGCGAATTCGCCACAATTGTCCATTGCTAAAAATATAAAAGAAATTATATATATATATATATATATATATATATATATATATATATATATATATATATATATATATATATATGCATTGTGAAATGATTAATGGGTTAACTGCTTACATATTGTAATTTGTTGACGCTCAAAAAAAATATTTATTTCTGACGTGGCACGCCGTCAGCCCATTTTATTGGCTGAGAGTTGGATTTGATTAGACCTGTCAATGGATAGTCGAAAATTCGAATCCGATCCGATTCCGTATCCGAACTTTCGGATATTTTTCAAAATTTCGGATATCGGATTCGGATATCCGAATATTTTTCGGATATTATCCATTTTCGGATACGAATTCGGATATTAAGGTATTCGAATCCGTTAATATCCGATCTGACTTTAAATTGCAAATTTCGGATATCGAATTCGGATATCGGATTCGGATATCCAAAATTTTATATATATTATAGTATAATGTATATGTAATATATATTAATTAATAGAGAAGATTAAAGTATTTTATTCTCAACTGACTTTTACATAAATTAATTATAATATAATTTATATATAATAGTAATATATATTAATTACAATTTACAACAGAAGAAGAAAGGACTCAAATATGTAGAGAAATTGAATTTGGTTTTCGGATATTCGGATAATAACTAAATTTTTAATATTTCGGATTTCGGATATTATGATAATAACTAAATTTTTAATATTTCGGATTTCGGATATTCGAATACTAGCATTCGAATTTTTTAGCTAATCGGATTGAATATTATCCGATATCCGTTAAACTAGACGGATACGAATTCGGAGTGTCAAAAGAGATATCCGTTCGGATATTGGATCGGATTCGAAAATTACAAAAAAAATTCGGATACGGATATGGATATTGTCCTGTCCGTACCGATAAGCATCCGTTGACACCCCTAGATTTGACCACGATGTAAATAAAATCCGCTTAAAATGCATAGCAATATTGCTCTGGTACAGTATAAAACATACACATACACACAAAACATTGTTGACAATGTGGATTTAGTTTAAGTGTTTGGTGTGAATCTTTTACATATGTCTTAGGTTTTTGAGTGTCTTAGTAGGATATAATTCATGGTTAAGTAGCCAATTACCTCTAGTCTAAGTGGCTGAGATGGGAGACATCCGTCTTATATGTTCGGATTCTCGAGCCGAAATAGAAGCATATTAATTTATTTTATTTAATAAATGGTGGATGTGGAGGCAGTGGATCCAAAAATGATTTTGATGCAGCATGAAAGTTCAGATCCAAACGCTATGCCGGTCTCTCATCAAGATACGGTCATGGCATACATATATCATGGCATACGTATATCGGTGTGCATCTAGAGTGGATATTATACTCCTAGTCAAATCTTAGCATATTATATATTTTTAATATTATATTGCTTTGAATAATAACTTACGTTAGATCATCATTATTTCAATTTTCTTCTTTTTTATCTAGAACATTTGTACGTAAGCCTGTTGATTTATAGGCACACATATTGTACTAAGATTTGACAATCAAAGTTATAATTTATTAAAATTAATTAAGAGTCTTCTCTCTTCGACCGATGATCTATAATCTATTCCATTAGACATAATCTTTTAACTATTCGATATGAAGTGTCTAATTATTTGAAAGCTAGCATAATCCAAACTTTACGCTATATATATCTTGTTCTTCTATATATCTTTTGCAAACATTTTCCACTCACAATCAACATAAACGTACGTGTCTAATAGCTGGGGGCGGAGCTACCCCTGGACACGTACGGGGTGGGCTGCAGTCCGTCCCAAATTTCTGAAAAAAGAGAGAGCTAGAGTTTTTTTTTTTCTGAATATATTTTTTAGTTTTGTTTTATATTTTTATTTGAATTTGAAGTATACAGCAATTAAATGTAAATAAATTTTCAAAAAATTAATATTTTAGGCGAATGCTAGTCATGATGTCGACGTTCAAACTATACCTAAAGTTCAGTCGTCCCTAATTTTAGAGGATAGCTCCGCCGCACTGATAGCCATAGTTACCATAGTTAAAACCCACAAGCAACTCATTTGGAATTTGGAAAATAAATAAATAAATAAATAGAATAATAGTAGTAATATTGGCATAGGGAGAGGAAAAGGAGGTTTATAGTGGCCAACTTGCTTCCATGAGTCACAAAAGTTTGGCGTGCATATTTGCATGTAAAGTGAGCTAGCCAGCTAGGTAGGCTAATTAGGTTATACATGTGTTGTTAGTATATTTCGTTGTAAAGATTGGCAAAAGTTGGCAATGGATCAAGTCAAAGTAGGTGAAGGTTATAAGGGTTTGGACCACCATCCACATGGACGGAGGTAGAGGAGGAAAACCTAATGCAAACATGAGATGGTTGAAAGGGACTCGAGGTGTCCTAGAGGTATCCGTGGACCACTACAAAAAGGATCGATTCGAAGATCTATTATGCTCAATTTGGACACAAACCGCTACCAAAGGTCTATGACTCAAGTTTGAACGCAAATCATGAAATGGGACCCGTGCCACCGATGGCGGAGTCGGGACTAGCACTCGACGATGTTTCGGTGTGTAGATTTTGGTGGGATGGGACTACCATCATGACCGCGGAGCTCCAAACTAGAGAACCAATCTACATATAGGGGGTGAAGTGCATATAAACTCTTCTTAGATTTACCTCGTTAGCAAAATAATACTCGTTAGAAAACTAATGCAATTGACCCCTCCTTAGATTGTCCGCGTGAGCAAAAAAGTTCTTATAGTCTATTAGCCGTTAGAAATGGTTCTTAATGACTTTTTTAAAAAAAATAAAAAATAAAAACTACATAAAATATCCTCCCCTTCCCTACTAGCCCACCCTTCTCCCTCCGATGCCAGCTCCCTGACCCGCCTCCCCCCCTCCTCTCTCCGCCGGCTAGCCACCCGGCCCGCTCCTCCCTCCGCCGGCTAGCCCCCCGATCCCCACCCCCCCCCCCTCCGCCGGCCTGCCCCCCGCCCTCCGACCCGCCCCCACCTCCCCACCCCTCCTCCTTCCGCCGGCCAGCCCCCTCGACCCGCCCCCACCACCGAAGAGAGATAGAGGGGGGGGGGGGGGGGGAGTGGAGGAGGGGTAAAATCGTCTTTTTAGACGTACTTTAACGGCTGTTAACAGCGAGGTTGCAAACTGAGAAAAATAAAAATGCAGTATTCTTTTCAAACTATGAGTCTTTAATTGCATTTTTTTACATCTAAAGAGGGTTTATATGCACTTTACCCACATATAGGAGTATATAAATGGTGAAATCTCGAAAGAGATTGTAATTAAGTTTTGTTTATTAGCGTTGCAAATATTTGTCACGACTATGACTATGTATACACTCCTATATTTTTCAAACGAACGAAGGATGTTAAAAAAATTGTAAGGGAAAGAAAAATAGGGCAAAAGAAAAAAAAGGGTAAGAAATATATAAACAACTTTTTAATAAAATGTAGTTGTACACTCTAACATCTAACACTTTCTAATATTCTTCTCTCCTTGTTCTACTTGATACTTAAATAACAACCAACTCACATCATTAGTCAATAAAATTCTCAACTATCCACATTGGACCATTGGCAATTAATCATCTAAGTCAAAGTGATAACATTCAACCCCATCATTATTACTTATCCACGCTTAAATTGGCCACTACTAACACAAAGTGTGAGTGATTAGCGTGCGAAATATGTTACATCACAAACTAACAACATCGGAAAGATTATGCCATTCAACAAACGCGTGTAGTAGTAACTTGTCACACTTTTTTAACTATTACATTACATATTAATTAAATTAAACTACTTGCCACGATGGTGTCACCGATGACGTCATCGTCAAATGGTTCTCGTCATTTTGTGGGATCTGTTGCACTGTGCCGACACACCGTGTCGCCCCGTATCCGACAATTGGGACCAGACCGCGGTTGTGTGGTGCACATTTGTATGTGTAAAGTGAACTTAGCTATAGATTAGGTTGGTAATGTTTGGTTGTCAAGTTTGTGCGTATAGGACCACCATGGGATCTCTTGGGGGTGCTGTGGAAAGCTAATGAAAACATAGTCTTAACGAATAATCTTAGTATTTACTTAGGACAAGCTTAGAACTAATTAATATATAATGATTCTACTTAACATGTTTTTAAGTGATATAAAAGGAGCTATCCCATAGACATGTTGGGTTCCAAACAAAAACAAAAACATTATATTAGTGCCTAATAGCCGCCATTAATTAAGTTGATTACTCTAAGCTATGCCTAATCTTCCAATTAATTATAAGGGGAGTCTTTATATCATTGAGGTGTTCATGCATGTACACCTTTACTTAATCTTGTTTACATAACAAAAGCCAAAATTGTAGGGAAAGTCCACATAAATATAGAGGACAGATAGTTTGGTCCGCCTAAAGTGTTGACAAGTCATGTTACGATTAACTTAACTAAATCAAATATGTGATTAATGACAATCGTACACTCCAAATTTTGTATTCCAAAATATATACAAGTAGGTCATTAACTCTCTAGTACATTTAAGAATATTATTTTTCAAATACGATATTTTCCATTCAAAAATTTCACATGACACTGTCAATCTTGGATTGTGATTGGGTTTTCTATTCAAACAACAGCAATAATGATTTTTAATATCGTAATTGTTGTAACTCATATGTCTCTACACCTTCATCTTCTTGTAACCTACATGACCTTTGGCCCTTCATTTCTCACCTAAGTGATATCTCAGTCATATGTCGACCTAACAACATATAATATATTTTTTTAGTGATATATCAGCAGTTCTTTCTATATACTAGTAAGTAACCATTCGGGGAGAATAGTCATATGTAGTTCTATTCTTTTATAGTCATATGAAAATTTTATTTTTCATCCGAATCACTATTGTTACTATTTTTTTCTGATTAGAAATGTGAATGCATTGATCTTATACCATGAATTTTGTCATATATTAGAAACTATTTAATTTGCTGTTTGGAGTAGTAAGAATTTATTGCAGATCACTAATTCGCTTTAGTTGTCAGAATTTCGACTTATAATTTTCGAGATTACATGTTACATATTTTGCACTGCATCATGTGATTGCTAAATAAATGGTTATATAACTAGATTTAGCACTTGCTTTGTAAATTTATAATATTGAATCCTTAAGAACAGTGGTGGTATAATATTGCATCAACAAGTTTTTGTACATAAGTTTTTTATATTCTCAGAAATTTTTTTTGAAAAATATATACGAAATTTTTTTTATCAAATATATTTTGTCACAGCAATATATTTTGTTACAGAAATTTTGTTACGAAAATATACTTTGGTAAAACACAATATTTTGTTCAAATTTTTTTTATACTTTGGCGTGTTTATCAAATAGTCTGCTGTATATATTTTGGTAAAAGACATTTTTCTGCAATTATTTTTTTTAAACTGCCAATTTCAGAATTTTTTTTTTGTTTAAATAGTACTTATCCCAACAAAATATTTGTTAGTTTTTTTTTCTAAAAAAAATAAATTTTTTTGAAATTTTTTCCATGTTGACGAAAAAAAATTTAGATGCTAACATTTTTTTTGTAATGATGGATTTGGAGCGCCCCGACGAGCGCCTGCGTCCCGACAAGCACCTCAGTAGCAATTTTTTTATGTTACTCAGTAAATTATTGTAACAGATGGGTAGTAAAAATTGTATTTTTTTTCGCTATTTTTTTGGCGTCGCTTCATTAGACGTCGGAAAAATAGTTGACATTTTTTTTGGTGCCGCTTGCTTAGGCACCAATTCTTTTGTGTGTTGTTGCCTACTTATGTTGTACGTTTTTTTTTAGCGTAATGGCGTAAAAATTGAAAAATTGGTTTTGGCTATATAAACAAATTCTGGCACCGCCAAATTTGGGCCTCCCAAAAATAACTTTTTTGGTTAATAATTTTTCAAAGGCAACGCTCATTTTGAGCACGCACTAAATTGTCACCTATTTTGCACAGTTCGCAAATAGCGTGAATTTCTTGAAAAATCTTATTTATTCTTACATTTGACAAAAATTTTACGAAGTCTCTCCGAATAGGCTCACCTACTTGGGTATGATGTCAGAAAGAACTTGGGGCTTGGTTCTTAAGAGGTCCCCGGTGACCCTCCTCCCTCATTTTCCCGCCTGGTCATATTCACGTAGAGCTACTGAAAGGGGTTGACCGAATATTATTTTTTGCTCAAATTGTATTTATAATTATGCATTTTTGCAAGAAACTTATTGACCTCTCTATATCGGCCCGTCGATCGATATAAGATAATTTTTAAACAAAAATCGTTTTTTCAAAACCGTTGTTTTTATTTACGATTGTTTGTTGTTGCTTATACAAACCAAATCCATATAAACATGTCGTTTTATATGTTGACTGATCAAGATTTTTTCTCCTGTTGTAGAAAAATGTCGATCAAGATTGATTTTCCAATCCTTGAAGCCTCTGGCAAGAACTACTTGGACTGGACGCAAGACATCCAGAACCATCTAGATGCGCAGGGCCTCTTGGACGTCATCTATAACGAGGAAGAGCGTAAAGTGGAAGTCACTCGCTCAATGAACGCCAAAGCGATGATTCTATTCCGCAGGCATTTATCTGACGCCATGAAGGCGGAGTTCATTGAAATCTCCTCGCCGAAGACGCTATGGGACTCTCTGAAAGAGCGCTTCGACCACCAGAAGACCATATGGCTACCTGAAGCACGCCATGACTGGTTGAACCTGCGCTTCCAAGACTTCAAAAGTGTAACTGATTACAACAATGAAGTCTGCAGGATTCGATCACTTCTCCAATACTGCGGTGAGATATTAACCGACAGTGATCTATTGGAGAAAACATACACCACATTTCCTTCAACTGACAACTTGCTCCAAAAGCAATACCGTCAGTCTAAGTTCACCAAGTTTCCCGAGCTCATCACCCAGCTTTTACTAGACGAGAAGAACAGTCTCATTTTAATGAGAAACAATAATTCTCGTCCTGCTGGAACAAAGGCAATTCCAATGCCTGATGCAAACGCTCTCCGTGGACCAAATCCACGGTGGAAACGAGACAAGGGCCAGTCGTCCCAGCCAAGGAACAGAGGCGAGTGTAAGTCTCGCCATCCAAAGCGAGGTTCTAACAAGAACCAAGGACCTTTGACTCCTAGGCAGTCTCATGGTAAGAACCAACGGGCCAGTCGTCCCAAAGCGAGAGTGGAAGGCCAAGCGCCTACTCTTTGCTACAAATGTGGTGCTTATGGTCATATGCAACGGACTTGCAGGGCGACCCCCCAAGAAGTTAATAACTATCACAAGGGGCGCCGGGCCGAAGCAAATCTGGTCAACGAGTGCGAAAATCTAAATCTTGAGACCCCCGATTTTGTAGCAGAAATGAAAGAATGAATCTCCATTTTCTCTATATTTGATTTAAGTCATGAAACTTTTGGTGGTTTGTATTTTCTGTTTTCTCGATAAATTAAAGTTCTATTTCGAGCACTTTCCTCAAACGTGTGACAAACTTTAATTTTTTCTTTACTTATAGGCATGGACCACGGGGCAGTGGATTGTCTGGTTGATAGTGGAACGACTCACACTATCTTGAGAGATAAATCATACTTTATCTCCTATACGCCTAAAGTAACCTCAGTGACAACCATTTCGGGACCCTCAACCCTTGTTCAAGGTTTTGGCAAAGCCCGTTTTTCGTTGTCCAATGGTACTCCCGTTGAAGTATCAGAGGCCTTATATTCTCCAAGGTCCAGTCGTACCTTACTGAGTTTTAAGGATATTCGAGAAAACGGATTTCATGTTGAAACTGCTCGAGAACATGGCTTCGAGTATCTTTTCATTACCTCCACTCAGTACGGCCAAAAGCGTATCTTGGAGAAGTTGAAATGTCTTTCAAGTGGTTTGTATCTCACTACGATACAACACATTGAGAGTAATCTCATCATTCGCCGAGCGCCAGTTGATGAGAGGACTTTTATGCTATGGCATGACCGGCTGGGTCATCCGGGTCAAAATACGATGCTTCGCACTATGAATGCATCACATGGGCATCCTCTTGGAGGAAAGAATTTCGTTATAAATCCGAAAAGCCTATGCCAAGCTTGCTCGATTGGGAAGACGAATCTCAAGCCACTCCATGTGAAACCTACGAGATTGGTTTCCCAATTCCTTGAGAGAATTCATGGAGATATTTGTGGACCAATCCAACCAACATGCGGACCATTTAAATACTTCATGGTTTTGGTTGATGCATCGACTAGATGGTCACACGTAGTGTTGTTGTCCACCCGAAATGCAGCGTTTCCTAAACTCCTCGCCCAGATCATTAAGTTAAGGGCTCACCATCCGGATTATCCGATAAAGTCTATTAGACTTGATAATGCCGCGGAGTTTACATCGAAGACTTTTGATGACTATTGCATGACTTTGGGAATAAATCTTGAACATCCTGTTGCGTATGTTCATACCCAAAATGGCCTAGCGGAAGCTTTTATAAAGCGACTGCAAGTGATAGCGAGGACCTTGGTTATGCGCACCAAACTCTCACTATCTGCATGGGGCTATGCAATTTTGCACGCTGCAAATTTGGTCCGTCTGAGGCCCATGGCCACCCAACCATTTTCCGCGTACCAGCTGGTTACTGGATGTGAGCCTGATATCTCACATTTACGCGTGTTTGGGTGCCTAGTCAATGTTCCAATTGAGCCGATAAGGCGTTCAAAATTTGGACCTCAGAAGCGACGGGGAATATATGTCGGTTATAACTCCCCGTCCATCATTCGCTATTTAGAGCCCTTGACAGGCGATCTCTTTACCGCGAGACACGCGGATTGTGACTTTGATGAGGCAATCTTCCCGTCGTTAGGGGGAGAAATGCACGCTATCGTTGATGAGGAACGACGTGAATTAGCGTGGCATGTGCCCGCTTTTGCTCATCATGATCCCCCCTCTGCACATAGTGATAAGGAAGTGCAGAGGATTCTAGGTCTGCAAGATATTGTAAATCAAATGCCAGACGCATTTAGCGACCTAGCAAAAGTCACGAGATCAATTATACCTGCTGCAAATGTGCCTGCAAGGATAGACGTCCCTGAGAGACGCCATGTTCCTGTGAAACATGTTGCTCCGGTCGAACCCGCCGAGCAAAGGACGCTGCCATCGGCCGTCCAGTCCGCCGCTATTCCCAAGAAGAAGGGAAGACCGGTTGGTTCCAAAGATGTTCTGCCCCGGAAGCGGAGAAATCTTGTTAAAAGCGTTTTGCCACATGAGATCATTAAGGATCACGGCGATGTATTAGAAGAGCGCGTTCCAGATGAAACGCCTATTCCTAATTATGCCGATAACCTCGAAATATCCGTCGAGTATGCTAGCTTAGACGATATTTTGAAGCGAAACGAAACTGTCATCGATGATGTGTTCATATACTCAGTGGCCACTGACATTATGAACAATGATGACATGGAACCTCGTAGTGTTGCCGAGTGTCAACGACGAACGGACTGGTCACAATGGAAACAAGCAATCCAGGCTGAACTAGACTCCTTAGCGAAAAGAAGCGTGTTTGGACCTGTTGCTCCAACACCACCCAATGTTAAACCAGTTGGTCACAAATGGATTTTCCTAAGGAAGCGTAATGAGAGAAATGAGATTGTGCGATACAAGGCTCGCCTTGTGGCGCAAGGCTTCTCACAACGCCCTGGAATTGATTACGAGGAGACGTATTCTCCCGTAATGGACGTCATAACGTTCCGCTACTTAATCAGTTTAGTAGTTTCCGAAAAACTGAATATGCAGCTCATGGATGTGGTCACAGCCTATCTCTACGGGGATCTAGACACAGAGATATATATGAAAGTCCCTGAAGGACTAAAGATGCCTGAATCAAGTAGTTCCCGACCACGGAACGTGTTCTCAATAAGACTGAGGCGTTCGCTATATGGATTGAAACAATCCGGGCGAATGTGGTATAACCGCCTAAGCGAATACTTGATCGGTTTGGGATATGTTAATAACGAACTTTGCCCATGCGTGTTCATAAAGAAATCCACTTCAGGATACGCAATCATCGCGGTCTATGTAGATGACATGAATCTCATAGGAACCGAAAAAGACTTGTCAGAAACTGCTGATATCCTGAAGAGGGAATTCGAGATGAAGGATCTTGGGAAGACACGGTTTTGCCTCGGCCTGCAGATCGAGCACCGTAAAGATGGAATTCTTGTCCATCAAGCAAACTACACCCAAAAGGTGTTGAGACGCTTTAGTCATTTTGACGTTAAGCCGTCCGCTACTCCCATGATCGTCCGCTCTCTAGACATTACTAAGGACCCATTCCGTCCAAAGGAGGACGACGAAGAGATATTGAGTCCTGAGTGCTCTTATCTGGGTGCAATAGGCGCTTTATTGTACTTGGCCCAATGTACTAGACCGGACATCTCGTTTGCTGTGAATTGTCTAGCTCGACACAGCACCGCGCCAACACGCCGCCATTGGAATGGCATAAAAGACATTTTCCGCTACCTTAAGGGTACTACGGACTTGGGCTTGTTCTATCCCTACGCGTTTTTGAGTGAGTCCAACGCTCTTGGCACTCGAAGCAACGCGACCCTTGTTGGCTACGCCGATGCGGGATACTTATCTGATCCGCACAAGGGGCGTTTCCAATCTGGTTATGTCTTTACCATTGGGAACACGACGATTTCTTGGAGGTCTCGCAAACAGACCTTAGTGGCTACTTCAACGAACCACTCTGAGCTACTCGCGCTCTATGAGGCGACTAGAGAGTGTGTATGGCTTCGAGCTGTTATTGGCCATATTCGAAGTACATGTGATCTTCCATATGACCCAGATGAACCTGTTGTCGTCTATGAGGACAATACCGCTGTTATTGATCAAGCGAAACATGGTTACATCAAAGGGGATGCTACCAAGCACATATCGCCCAAGTTGTTCTTTACACATGAATAACAAGCGCTTCAGAAGATTGAAGTGCAACACATTGGATCGGAGAATAACCGTGCAGACTTGTTCACCAAGTCACTGCCAAAACACTCGTTCCAGAAACATGTCAGAGCGATTGGACTTAGGAAGCTTTCAGAGCTAGCCTAAGTGAAACATGTTTCCTGCACCCTGTTGTGTGCATGTGAAGGGGAGCGCCCCAACAAGCGCCTCCCAACGCCCTGTTGTACGTATATCCCGTACCCTGTTGAGTGCGAGTGAAAAGGGAAGCATCCTGATGTATGCTCGTGTACTCTTTTTCCCTTCGACCAAAGTTTTTCCCACTGGGTTTTCTTTGGCAAGGTTTTTAACGAGACACAGTTCAAATCCCTTATTCACTAAGGATTATTATAATCAGGGGTAGTATCCAGTTGTATACTTCTAAACCATCGTGTACTCTTTTGTCCTTCGATCAGCGGTTTTTTCCACTGGGTTTTCCCTGACAAGGTTTTGACGAGGCACCTTTGCAATGGTTAGTTTACCCCCATCACACTGACCTGTGTGTACTCTTTTGTCCTTCGACCAAAATTTTTTCCACTGGGTTTTATTTGGCAAGGTTTTGACGAGGCACAAGTAGATGGTCAAAATTGTAAGATACAAGCTACAGACAGACGAAGAAACTCAGAGGTGTTTACAAGCAGAATTTCTGGAGAGCCAAGGGGGAGTGTTGTAACTCATATGTCCCTACACCTTCATCTTCTTGTAACCTACATGACCTTTGGCCCTTCATTTCTTCATAACCCCCAACCTCTCTCCCTATATAAAGAGAGGTTAGAATAGCTTGTAAAAAGTACACTTGAGTGGTTGATAATATACGAGAAAGCTTCGTCTCCGTGTGTTTGAGCTTTTGCCTTACAACAGTAATCATTTTAAGTTGAAAATTGATATCAAGCGATAGAGTTTTAAGCCGGTACTTCCGTGAATTCTATTTTTCTAAATTCAATATATTTATAATAGTGATTGTACCTGCCTCTACCAAAATTCATTTTCTCTTTAAAAATTTATTTCAAGGTCCTTTATTGAGTATATTTATAGGATTATCTTGCGTAGGATATGATACACAACTCTGAATTTAAATTTTTAATATTTTGAATATAAAAACGTGCGAGAGAATGCAAAAAACAAAGATCATGTGAATGGTTTTACTAGCACATCTTTTACACAAAATACGGAAACAAAATATTGTGCATTTTAAGTATTTGTTAAGCAATTTGATTAACCTCCTATAATAAGTCTTGAGGGAAAAAACTAGTAGATACCTACAATATATTTGGACCAAGAAACTACCTAACAAGTTATAAACTTACAAAAATTGCTATACTTACAACTAATTTTGGTTGTACGTTTTACAATCGCTTACGTGACATCCAGGAAAGGAAAGATCGAGCGAAACTAGATAAGATCATGTTAGCAGAAGGTAGATATGAATTATAAAAAAGCTATAAATATTTGATAGTAAATTTAGCATTTTTCACCTTACATTGGTATAGAATGGAAACCCACTTCCCATCACACTTCCCAAGCCCCCACTTCAAGACACATTCATAGGAGTGAGTGAGATCTCCTCTATATAGAAATATAGGAAGAGTTGGTGGCCCCCACCCCTGATAAGGACAGCAAGAGGAGAGAAGCTTCATCAAAGCATGTTTGCTTAAACCATTTGCTTTACTTGATTTTTTTGTCCCCCATCTTCAAAACTGAGAAAAATAAAATTCTCACCTTTTTTTTTCCCTTCTTCTGCACTCTTTCTTCTCATTCTCCCTCTTTCTTCTCAAAAGTTTGCGGATATTCAAAGGAATTATAATGGAGGTGTAGGTGGGAGATTCTCACAAGCGGGGAGGGAGTTCCTGGACCCCTGTTTGGAAAATCTAGAAGAAAATTTTATTTCTTTCACTTTTTTCCTCGTCTAGATGGGAAAAAGTGATCTGGGCATCCTTTGATTCTTCCAAAGATCCCATCTTTCTTGGATTTTCGGTCCAATCTTGCGGAAAGATGATGTGGGCAGTGCTTTGATTATGTGGTTTCGGTTGGGGAAGGGGTTTGGATATATGAAGTTTGGGTTTTTGGTGGTAGAGTGGCAAAAGGTGGTGGCTTTCTTCTAGTCTAGCTTTGTTATCATTTGATTCAATTGGTAAAGATCACAACTTTTGTGCGCTTTCAAAGCTGGAGCTTTGGGGTGGTGGCAATGGTGGGCATTGGAAGTTTTGAGCCTTTGGGTATATGGAGGTATGTGACATCTTCAACTTCACATTGCGTTCACTCTTAATTGTCATTCTGGTGTTTGTTATATTGCTGCTTAATTTATTACAGGGAGATGAGTTTGCTTTAGAGAAGGTTGTCACAATTTTATGCTGATATACTTTACTCACTGAATAAAAAATGTTGAAAATTATACTAGCAACATGCTTACTGGTTTGTACTACTATGGGGCTAAACATGGAAGGGCAGTACCTCTTGGAAGTGAAGAGCACACTAAGTGATGACTTTAATCACCTTGACAATTGGAACTCTAGTGACCAAACTCCTTGTCGATGGAAGGGTGTGAATTGCACATACGACTATAATCCGGTCGTCTTCTCCCTTGATCTCAATTCCATGAATTTGTCCGGCACCCTTTCTCCCAGCATTGGTAGTTTGGTCCACCTGTCTTACCTAGACCTCTCCAACAATGACATTTCGGGGAGTATTCCTGCCGATATCGGAAACTGTTCGGGCCTAGAGACGCTTTACCTGAACGACAATAACTTTGATGGAGAGATTCCACCTGAACTCGGCAACCTCACCTCCTTGAGAGACTGTAACCTTTGTAATAACAAGATCTCCGGTTCTGTGCCTGAGGAGATCGGGAACCTCGCTTCTCTTGTGCAGTTTGTCGCGTACACCAACAACATCACCGGGCCTTTGCCTCGTTCCATTGGCAAGCTCAAGAACTTGTCGACCTTTCGAGTCGGGCAGAACCTTTTATCGGGCAGTATTCCTGCCGAGATAGGTGAATGTCGGAACTTGCAATTTCTGGGTCTTGCTCAGAACAAACTGGGAGGTGAGATCCCTAGGGAGATAGGGAAGCTCAGCTACTTGAGGGAACTAATACTTTGGGACAACCAATTGTCTGGGAATATTCCCGGGGAGCTCGGAAACTGTATGAGCCTCAGTACTGTTGCTCTATACCAGAACAATCTAGTGGGGGGAGTACCTGCTGAGATTGGCAACCTGCAACATTTGGAGAAGCTGTATCTTTACCGCAATGCATTGAACGGGACAATTCCGAAGGAGATTGGAAATCTTACTCTCGCGGTGGAAATCGATTTCTCCGAGAATTTTCTGATCGGAGGAGTACCTGCAGAGTTTGGTAACATAAAGGGCCTCCTCCTGCTTTACCTCTTTCAGAATCAGCTTAATGGTTCCATCCCCATCGAGCTGTGCAGACTGAAGAACTTGACTAAGCTTGATCTTTCAATCAACTCACTCACGGGTTCTATCCCTGTTGGATTGCAGTACCTGCCCGAGCTACTCCAGCTGCAGCTGTTCAACAACAAGCTGTCCGGTGTCATTCCTTGGAGGCTTGGTGTTTATAGCCCACTTTGGGTGGTGGATTTATCCGACAACAACCTCACTGGTCAAATACCGCCCCATCTCTGCCGACATTCTAATCTTATTTTGCTGAACCTATGGTCGAACAAGCTGACAGGAAATATCCCGAGTAGGGTCATGAATTGCAAGTCCTTGGTACAGCTTCGTCTTGGTCGTAACAGCTTCACAGGTAGCTTCCCGGTTGATCTGTGCAAGCTAGGGAATTTAAGTGCCATTGAGATAGACCAGAACAGGTTCAGCGGCTCTATCCCTCCGGAGATCGGGAACTGCACGTCTTTGCAAAGACTTAATATGGCCAACAATTATTTCACGTCCGAGTTGCCTAGAGAGATTGGTAACCTATCACGGTTGGTTGTCTTCAACATATCAGCAAATAAACTTGAAGGACAGATTCCACCGGAGATTGCTAGTTGCCGGATGCTTCAACGACTTGATCTCAGCCAGAATTGCTTCGTGGACGCTGTGCCTACTGAACTTGGCACACTACTACAGCTGGAACTGCTTATACTTTCTGATAACAGGCTCTCGGGATTAATTCCTTCCATTCTAGGAAAACTTTCACACTTAACAGAGTTGCAGATGGGTGGTAACCTGTTCTATGGAGAGATACCGAAGGAGCTGGGCGGGCTTTCTAGCTTACAGATAGCTATGAATCTCAGTTACAATCATCTTTCTGGGGAAATACCGTCCGAGCTTGGGAATCTAGCTATGTTGGAGTTCCTTTTGCTCAACAATAACAACCTAACAGGTGGAATCCCTTCAACTCTTGAAAATCTATCTAGTTTACTTGGTCTGAATGTTTCGTTCAATGATCTCGATGGCTCTCTCCCTCCTACCCCATTGTTCCAAAACATGCCTATAAGCAGTTTTTTCGGAAATAGAGGTCTTTGTGGTGGACCTCTTGGTGAGTGTGGTGGATCTCCATCAGTGGCTACTTCTCCATCTGCTAAAAGAGTAGGCAACTCGTTGGGAAAGATGATCGCGATAATTTCTGCAGCTATTGGAGGTATTTCACTCGTTCTTATTGGTGTCATAATATTTTTAATGCGGAAGCCAGTGGAGATTGTCGCTCCTCCGTTGCAAGACAAGCAACTTTCTTCTTCTTCGGCCTCTGGCATGTATATATCTCCGAAAGAAGGATTTACATTCCAGGACCTGGTTGTCGCTACAAAAAACTTTGACGAGGAGTTTGTAATAGGCAGGGGTGCTTGTGGAACGGTGTACAGAGCTGTCATGCAGTCGGGGCAGGTAATTGCTGTAAAGAAGCTAGCTTCAAACAGAGAGGGTGATAGTACAGACAACAGCTTTCACGCTGAAATTATGACGCTTGGGAAGATCCGGCATCGAAATATCGTCAAACTATATGGTTTCTGTTATCACCAGGGTTCCAACCTTCTTCTCTATGAGTATATGTCAAGAGGTAGTTTGGGCGAGTTGCTTCATGGTGAATCTCCCTGTCTCGATTGGAATACACGTTATATGGTTGCGCTTGGGGCTGCTGAGGGCCTTTCTTACCTGCACCATGATTGTAAGCCCCATATCATTCATCGAGATATCAAGTCCAACAATATCCTCCTTGATGATAAGTTTGAAGCGCATGTTGGGGATTTCGGATTGGCAAAAGTTATTGACATGCCTCAGTCAAAGACAATGTCTGCTGTTGCCGGATCCTATGGGTACATAGCTCCTGGTGAGTCCCTCTACCTAAAAGTTCTCATATTGATATTTTCTACTTCTACAGAGAGAACCGCTGCCTCAGCTCATTTGCTTCACTTTAGATCATAATTAACTCATGCTTGATATTCACACAAATACAAAAAATGTATGAATTACAGATCATATATGATGTCCAACTATTTTTTTGCTTTGTTTTATACTTGAATTGACTACTGTTTTTTCACTCGTCTAAGCAATAGACAAACTGGAACCTTACTGAGAACTGCATTAGTAACTCCAAGTTATGAAATATCGAAACAAGATGATCTACAAGCAAACCAATGCTAGAATTACTGTTTTATTTGATTGCTAATTTCCTGGCACTTATTTCATTAGAAATACCATAATTACTTTTTTACTTTTACATGCTTCATTTCATTATATATAAATATTTCTTTCAAGAATAACGGTTATAGCATTTTTTTATGTGTATGCTTTGTCTGGCTTTTGGTAGACAAACCCCTCTTTCTGTGCTTCTAATGAAAAATCTCACAAGTCATAACAGGTCTTTATATATCTAACCAGTAGTCAATATATTGCTTAACATTTGTTCTTTTTTCTTTTTCTTTTTTTGTCTTGCAGAATATGCTTACACCATGAAAGTTACAGAAAAGTGTGATATCTATAGTTACGGTGTCGTCCTATTGGAGCTGCTGACTGGAAGAACACCTGTACAGCCATTAGACCTAGGAGGTGACCTTGTTTCATGGGTAAGGAACTACATTAGGAACTATTCCTTGAGTTCTAGAATCCTTGATAATCATTTAAATCTAGAAAATAAGAATGTGGTCGATCATATGATCATCGTTTTGAAAATTGCTTTGTTATGTACAAGTATGTCACCTTATAATAGACCATCCATGCGGGAAGTTGTCTTGATGCTTATCGAGTCTAAAGAGAGACCTGGAAGCTTTGCATCCTCACCACTTTCTAATCTCTCTTCAAAAGATGATGACCCATATTGTACTTAATTATATATCAATTGGTGATAATTATTTGTTGCTTCTTTTTTTCTATTTAATATTTTATAGTTCTTTGGCGAAACCTTTAACAATTTTGCAGGATAAATCCACGTATTGATCTCTCTGACTATTAAAGTTTCATAGATTCAAAGTACACGTTCTTTGCTTAATTTGTGCCTTAAGAATATTTGATAAATGTGTTCACCTTTTTTGTGTTGCAGTGGCGATACTTAATTTTGTTTTATTCTGGATTCGATTTTCCATGATTTAGTTACGCGGAGATTTCAATCTTATGATATAATGGGATAACTTGAAATTCTATATCATGAGGTTAGTAACCTTCTAGTATTGTCATTTAGGTTAATACAGATACATCATGTAGGAAGGAATACTACATATTGTAGTATGTTCTAACCCTAAACCGTAAACCCTAACCCTAACCCTAAACCCTAACCCTAAACCTTTGGACATTGTGCATTTCTGTCATTTGATATGTTCATGTTGAACCAAAGATGTCATATTTCAGAAGAAGACCCTCCTATTCTTTGTTTTCTAGACAAAAAGAGAGGGGGGCAACTTTGTTTTCAAGACAACGGAACCAACACAAACTGAGGCTTCTTGTCATGAGAAGTATGGACCTATGGTTGGTCATGTTGATAAAATTGAAGAGAGTAGTTAGGAGCGAGGAACAAGTTGGTGATGATGATAACAACAGAGTATGACGGCTTTATTTATAGGAAGGATAGGTGGAAATGATACCTACGTCGTTGTCCAGTGTTTGTTATGTAGTAGATATGCTGCTGAAATAGTCTTGTGATTTCATAAGATGATCAGCAGGTGATAAATACCGAGTCAACTCAGGTTTAGCTTATTTTGTTAGGTGTTTATTGTGTTTGCCGACCCCAAAAATATGGGATAAAGGTTTTGTTGTTGTCGTTGTAGGTTTTATTGTGTTTTGGTAGCTGTCGCGGTCACAAAACCATAATCCTCTTCTTGTGAACCCCGCCCAGCCCTTAGAATTCTAAAACTCAATTGAATTCCTGTAGAACATGAATTATAGACGAATGGTAACTGCTGCTAAATATGAGAATTAGGTGTATATAGTTGATGACTATATTTCAAGAAATCCCCTGGTCTGGACCTAAACTTCAATCCTTAAATTATTTCCGGAATCTAATCTGGAGAACCTAAAATTTCTTTTCCTAGTCATGATTTGAATTAATAGTTCAAGAATGATCCAACTGGTACAAATGTTTAGCTGCTTGATATTGTTTGCACATATCAAGTGTTCTTTTAATCACAAATCTGTAAGAGAAGTCCCTAAATAGCACTTGCAAGCCTACTTTAAACTTGTTTACCTTCTTATTCTCTGTTGACATATTCCTGAGATCATTCTAAGTTTCTAAAAACAAAACTGACACTACTAGAGAACAACTAGTCCATAATTTTACTCGGTTCGATAAAGTGATAAAGTCTTTTTCTGTTACTGTACTAAAACTCTATATAACTCGTACTTTAGAGAAATATCAGAGAGTTGACGAATGAAGCAGTTTATTAACAATTTACAGATAATAAATGAAAAAAAGAAAGAAAGCATTGACTTCCATATCTTGCATCTATAATATTTTTGCCCTGGTGGTCACAGATAATATATATATATATATATATATATATATATATATATATATATATATATATATATAATTTGTATTTTTTGAACTGTGGTGTAGCCTTGTAGCTATGTTTAACATTTGTAAAATTATATTTATTTGGCTTTATTATATTTGCATATTTAGTTAGTTTACCTACACTTTGATTGTCAATTTTGTTCTAAAATTTGACTATCAATTTTTGTTGTGAAAAAAATATTGTGAATTCTAGATCGGTCCATTATGCAAAGGATTAGTTAAAAACCTATCTAACTCCGGCCTAGTATGCAAAATTCGAATTAACCGAAAATTGAACCGTTTTGTTTAGATTCGGTTCGGTTTTACAAAATTGCAGTTCCATTCGGTTTTCAATAAAACGGTTTGGTCGGAGTTTGATTTTCATAAATCAACCAAAAACGACCGAAAACTCGCCCCTACCTACACCCAACCAGGGAGTTTAACGACTCCCCGCCACTGCCACTTGAGTTAAGGGGAATTGACATATGTATACACTAATTTACTTTCTCGCGTATATTAAAGAACTTAAAGTCTATTGGATATCCTTTTTGGATTTGTGCATAGAATAGAATATTTTGGATTTGTGCATAGGATATAATAGATTTAGTACAGCAATTACATTTTAGGGTGGTTGTCACCTTCACTCTTTAGCACTATGAATAATAACAAGGAAAAGCGACATTTGGGGGGGGGGGGGGGGGGGGGGGGGGGGGGGGGTCGGGGTCCGACAAGACTTTGGGCTTGGGCAACCCCTTCTGTCCGGGCAACCCTCCAGTCTTAGCATGACCCTACAAGAGGTTGGGGTCGCGGGCAATACCATAGAACCGATCTATAATAAAGGTCAAATGGCAACCAAAATAACATCCAGATAGGACAACCCAACCCCCCGGACCGGTCCTGCATACATACACGAGCAACATTGAATAGAAAATTTTGCAAGTTTCACTTAATATAATAAAATTATTGGCAACTTGATATCATATTTATTACAAAGGTATGTGTGCCATTTTGCTATAAAATGGCACACATACCATTTATTACAAAGGTATGTGTGCCATTATTGGCAACTTGATATCATATTTATTACAAAGGTATGTGCCATTTAGTACAAGGAAAAGCGATATACATAAGGGGGGCCAGGGATAAGTCTGACAAGACTTTGGGCTTGGGCAACCCCCTCTGTCCGGACAACTCTCCAGTCTTAGCATGACCCTACAAGATGTTGGGGTCGCTGGTAATACCATAGAACCGGTCTATAATAAAGGTCAAAGGACAACCAAAATTACATCCGATAGGACAATCCAACCCTCCGGACCGGTCCTGCATACATACACGAGCAACACTGAATAGAAAATTTTGCAACTTGCACTTAATATAATAAAATTCTTGGCAACTTGATATCATATTTATTACAAGGGTATGTGTGCCATTTTGCTATAAAGAAACCATCCCGTTTCTCCCTTATCTCTTTCCCTTGCCTCCTCTGCTTTCTGTATGTCATAAACGGGGTCGGCCCGGAGGGTTGGATTGTTTGAGTAGAGCTTATTTGGTTGTCCTTTAACAGAGCGGTCCGGAGGTCCGGAGGGTTGGATTGTCCTATCATGGAGTTAATTTTAGTTGTCCTTTGATCCTTATTGTTAGCTGGTCCTGGTGGTTATCCGTAATTATGGCCTTTGATAAGATCATGCTGAGCCTGCAGGGTTGTCCAAGCCCCAAGTCTTGTCCGACTTGGCCGGCCCTGTCCTTTAATACTTGTTGTGGACTGGTCCTGGAAGGTCACATGTGATCCCAGCCTCTTGCAGGTCATGGGAGTTGGAGGGTTGTCCTAAGCATAAGCATAGAGGAGTTGTCCGAGTTTTGTTGGACTTATTCGTGGGCCGGCCGGCCATAAAAGAGAAGCATTGTTGGCAAAATTGAAGAGAGAGTAGGTTAAGAGTGAGCAATTAACAAGATGTGAGAATAACACACTGTTAATATTTTTGTAGGTTGATAGAATTTGAGGTGGCATCCGTCGTCTCCTTCCTTCAAAATGTGATTGGATCAAAAGTTCATAGTTTCTCGTTTTTTGTGTTTTTTTTTATTGAAACATGCAACTCGGTCGGCTTTTTTTTTTTTATTGGAATAATTCCAACCAAAAACCAGATTTCTATTCCGAGTGGCTCTTGTAAGTTAGCGGAGAGAGGTATAAAATCTGGGCTAGGTGACGGAAAATCAATGGATCGAGCCACGGAGACGTATTTTTTCTTTTATTTCATTTATTTGATAGAAGTTAGGAACAGTGGATCCAAGTGTGCACAATGTTCCGAACGTATTGTTGGACATCTTAAAAAAAAAAAAAAAAAAAAAAAAAGTCTAAAAGTTTAGCTTAGTACACAAACAGTATGAAATTTCTTGATGGATTCACTAGCCAAGTTTGAAAGATTCCATGGTTCCAAAAAAAAAAAAAAAAAAAAAAAAAAAAAAAAAAAAAAAAAAAAAGATTCCATGGTTCCTTGTAACCAAGCAAATGAGACTAGAAAGTGGTTACACTAATTTCAATTAAATATTTTCAACTATTAACTTTGGTACTTTAATATCTTAATATTTTTATTCTCACTTTAAAATTATAATTTTTGGTACTTTAATATTATAAAGTATTTTTTTATTGACACTTGAATGCTTTTATTTTTCTAAAAAAAATGTTTTTAGCAAGTTCAGTGTTCTGATAGTCAAACAAGCTGAAGAGATTGCACACTAATTCATACTATGGTCTAGCCTGTCTATCGGGTTTCTAGGATGACACATGATTCCTCAAGTAATGCCAGCCAATTCTAATCCATGTCTAACTAATAGTATTTGAATGTCTTGGTTTCTACCTGCTAGGCGGTCAGGGCGCCTAAATTTCAGTCGGAGTCGGATTGAGATTAAAAAATTGGAATTAGTCAGTTTGATTATATAAGACTTTGCAAGTTATTTGGGATTACGGACAATGTTTAGCATAATTTTTTGGGGCCGGCTAGAATTAGGCGGAGGTAGGCGTCCATTGTCCATCCCACTACCGCCTAGCGAATTTTACAGCCTTGAGCAAAAGTTACCTCTTCATTAGTCGTATATATATGAGGAGGGATCCGCATCCCCTCATTTTTGCATCCCCAAGCATCCTCATGTTAACAACTGTTGGATGTTGTTTAAGTCATCTAATCTTAACCATTGATTTGAACCATTCAAATCAACGATTAAAATAGATGACTTAAAATAACATCCAACGGTGGATAGCATGGGGATGCAAAAAAAATGAGGATGCGGATCACTCCTCCTCTCCTCTCCTCTCTCTCTCTCCTCTCTCTATATATATATATATATATATATATAGATATATTATTTTTTTTTTCTCTCCTCTCTCTTTCTATATATATATATAGATATATATAATATAATATATATAATATTTTCTCTCTCTCTCTCTTTCTATATATATATATATATATATTATATATATATATATATATATAGGCTTATATGTATAATACAAATGATTAAAGCAAAAAAAAAAATATTTAAATATTTTTTTCTAGATAAGTAATTTTTTTTGGTTATATATGAAAATATTCAAATCCAAATATCTTAAGATATATCTTTAATTTTCTCGCATCGAGGCCATGACTCAAATCAATGACCTTCCCAATAAATTCATGTCATGTCTTGGTCCGTCGTATGAGGACTCTATAACGTCATACATCATAGTTGTACAAGAGATAAGTGAAATTACTCTAACATGCAATGACGTCAGTCCTACTGCAAACAAATTCTAATATCTTAATCCGTCAAATATTAAGTAAAAGAATGTACCATATATAAAAGTAGTAAGGTATTTCAACACTATATCGTATATGATCATTGAGCTAGATGATACATAATGTTGCCAGTATAGTACAAATATATAAATGATCGTACAACTAGTCATGGTCTAGAATATACAACCACGTCCCACGTAAGCGGAGAGAATATGCTACAAAAATTAAGAGTTAACACATGTCATGGCTATATGCCACAAAATAAATATGCATAGTAGATGAAGAAGAAATCCACTTGTGCCTCTGATGTCACATTCTGGTTCCGCAGAACCGTTCGTTCTTGCTAGGACGTGATGTCGTACGAGTCTAAGTTATGGTCCCACAAAGTGAATATCGAAACAGTCAATTGAGCAGCTAAGTCACGGAGTCGCACAAAAGTCTCAAACATAAAAGTTGAATCAACACAAGAAAACTCACGAAACTTAACTTATTACATATGCAATTATTTAGTTTTCAAACTTTGAGTATCATTTGCATATTTAGCACTCACGATATTAAACCATGAAAACCTAGAAATTCAATTCCATTATTTGAAATAAACATCCATCACACCGAAACACAAGAACGAGAATACAATATAGCTTTAAATACAGAATAAACTACGCTTCACTGGAAAAGTATTTAATTCCCAAAATTGAGAAATACTAAATTCGAAAAGGGGCCGAAGAATTCACACTAGCCTCAACCTCTGGATCAACCCCTAATGGTCTAAAAATACTAGCAATATGCACGTGTTGCACGTATTTAAAAGACCACTTGCAGTCAAAATTGATTATTTTTAATGATTATTTAAAAGACACTTGTAGTCAATTTTTGTTCATTTTTGATGAATGATGCTAAAAGTCCATTTTTCAATGCCTCATTTTTAGATACTTGATACATTTAATAGCTGTTGTAATTAGAAAAATCAAAGGACAACTCGTATTTACCTAGATATCCCCTATTAATTTTAATTAATACCCCCTATTAGTTTTAATTAATCTTCTAATTAGTAAATATAATAATAATATTTTTTTGAAAGAAATTTTTCGGTGAAGCCTACTTTTGACATTATATAGTAGAAGATATATACTATATGGGACTTTTAGGCTATTATTATTTTTTAATATAAGAAACCTCACGTGAGTTAGTTTTATTATCTATTCTATTATTAATGCAAAAGTATGTTTCACCGTGGAAGTTTTCTTTCCAAAAATATTATTTATTATATTTATTAATTAAAATCAATATGGATATTTAAGGTAAATACAAGAGTTGTCATTTGTTATTCCTAATTACAACTCTTAAATGCATTGAGTATCTAAAAATGAGGCATTGAAAAATAGACTTTGTTTAGCATCATTTATTCATTGAAAAATGAACAAATTTTGACTACAAATGTCTTTTAATCTTTCTAATAATAAATACTGCAACACATGTGCATAATATCTATTCTACTATATGATGCCAAAGTAAGCTTCACCCTGAATTTTTTTCCCCAAACACCCTTTATTATATCTATTCTACTATATAATGCCAAAAGTAAGCTTCACCGTAGAATTCTTCTTCCCAAAATACCATTTTTATATTTACTAATTAAAAAGATTAATTAAAATCAATATGGAATATCTAGGTAAACAATGGTCGTCCTTTAATATTCCTACTACAACAACTCTTAAATGCATTGCATATATAAAAACATGCATTGAAAATAGATTTTATTTCATCATTAATTCATTGGAAAATGAATAATTTTTGACTATAAGTGTTATTTAATCTTTCTAATAACAAAAACGTGTAGGCACGTGCATATATGCTAGTATAGTTAATTATGTAAGTCCAAATATATGAAATACCTACCATATATTTTAAGATACTATCATTAATTAAAAAATTGATGTGGTAAATTTTAGGTGAGGTACAATTAAGTATACTAGTAACGTGTATGTGCATTGCATTGCACGCACATAAAAAAATGTTGAATTTATATATATATATATTAGAATTTGTTATAAATAATGTTGTCTCGTGAAACCGAATCCATCCAGCCAAAGAGAATGTTCCACCTTAACCGCATGAGTTAGAGGTGTTTGAATTAGATATATAAGGTAGTTAATAATTAGTTAATTTTTTTAATTTTATATATGCGCTTAGATGACTAGTCATTTTCAAGCCTCCTTAAAAAGAAAATATTGAATAATATTTAAGTAAAAAATAGAGTTAGTATCTAATGGTATTTAGGTGTCAATAAAAATATATTAGCAAGTATTTAACTTAATATTAAACACATACTATAATTACATCTTGATAAAAAAAGGGTTATTGTAAATTTTATTAACCATAGGGGTGGTTAGTGTTATTAGTTTCTATAGAAAATAGAAACTATAGGGTGTAATTAGCTTCAAAGTAGAAGTGGTCTGTCTAATAAGTGTAAACGTAGGAGTTAATGCAATTAATCCGAATAGTACTCTGAATATAAGGAAGTTGTTATCCTAGACTTCTAATGCGAAAAAGAGGGAGAGAAAAGACTATCGCTAAAGCTACCACACAAATTGTCAGGGATCAAATTTTGAAAGTTAATTCATTGAAGGACTTCCCAAATTTTGGTAATCCTTACTATTCTTAGACTACAAAATTTTTGACAGTCCTGAATATACAAAAGACTGTAAAAAAATTAACAGTGCCATTTTTAGGATTGTTAATGCTAAGTTTGAAAAAATTGTGATATTCATAAGGACGTGTTGTATCTTTAGCAATGGCAAAAAAAAAACTAAATATTTTAGAAAGTATTGAACATAAGAAATTTGATTTCAAGCACACAGTTTGTTAGAATTATAATTGAGAACTACGTTTCAAATGATCTACCATTGGACAAGATTGAGGGTGTAGATTATTCACTTGAGGTTGGAGGATTAAAGAATAAAAATGAGATCAACAAAACGTTATGTGGTTGGGCCTTTTTTTAATAAAATATCCTACGTTTAGGCATTTCTTTGACGTTTTTAATTTTTTTGAAATTATCTAACAGTTGAATATCAACAATTATAAAATATTCTATCAAAAAAGTGCCCATATATATATATATATATATATATATATATATATTATATATAGATTATTTTGCTTGTAATATCAAAATATGTGGGACTTGTGGTCAAGCATAAGATTTAATTTTAATTATATATGCGGCTTAGATGCCTAGTCATTTTCAAGCCTCCTTAAAAAAAAAAGATTATTGAATAATATTTAAGTAAAAATAGAGTTAATATCTAATGGTATTTAGGTGTCAATAAAAATATATTTAGTAAGTATTTAACTTAATATTAAACACATGCTATAATTACATCTTGATAAGAAAAATAGGGTTATAGTAAATTTTATTAACCACAGGGGTGGTCAGCGTTATTAGTTTCTATAGAAAATAGAAACTATATGGGTGTCCGTGTAATTAGTTTTAAAGTAGGGGCGGTCCGTGTAATAAGTGTAAAACGTAGGGGTAGTTAATGCAATTAACCCTAAATAGTACTCTGAATATAAGGAAGTTGTTATCGTAGACTTCTAATGCGAAAAAGATGGAGAGAAAAAGGCCATCGCTAAAGGTACCACACAAATTGTCAGGGGTATCAAATTTTGAAAGTTCTAATTCATTGAAGGACTTTCAAATTTTTGGTAATTCTTACTATGCTTAGGACTATCAAAATTTTGACAGTCCTGGATATACACAAAAATGTCAAAAAATTAACAGTGCCATTTTTAGGATTGTTAATCCTAAGTTTGAAAAAATTGTGATATTCATAACAACATGTGTTGTACCTTTACCAATGGAAAAAAAACTAAGTATTTTATAGAAAGCATTGAACTTAAGAGAAATTTGATTTCAAGCACATAGTTTGTTAGAATTATAAATTGAGAACTATGTTTTCAAACGATCTACCATTGGACGAGATTGAGGGTGTAGATTATTCACTTGAGGTTGGAGGATTAACGAATAAAAATGAGATCAACAAAAACGTCTGTGGTTGGGCCTTTTTAAAAATAAAATATGTCCTATGTTTAGGCATTTCTTTGACATTTTTAATTTTTTTGAAATTATCTAACAGTTGAATATCAACAATTATAAAATTTTCTATCAAAAAAAATTCCCAACAAATGAACGTTTATGCAAAAAGAAGAAAAAAAAATATGCGTAAAGAACACAATTTTTTTTATATATATACTATATAAATTATATGTATATATACTTGTAATATCAAAATATGTGGGACTTGTGGTCAAGCATAAGATTTAGGAGGTTGATAGTTCAAATTATATTATACCTATTTTTTTTCTTGCACAAAAAATTTTCAATGGTTGAGCATTTTTTTAATGTTTTTTAATTATCAGATGGTTTATTTATAAGCTTGACGCTTAATGCCTAATAAATGCTCACTGGTGTCCCCAAAATGCCCAGTGGTGATAATGTTTTTTTTTTTAATTTTTTTTCTTTTGAAAATTCAAGAAAAATGGCTTACGGTTACGGGCGATATATTAATTTTTGTTCTGCAAATTTTCTAAATTTTGTGCTTTCTGCACAATCTAGATAAAGTTTAAGGGTCCGACTATTGACACCCCACCCATTTCTAAGGACACCCCATTAAAAAAAAAAAAAAAAAAAAAAAATTCCTTATTCCTATTCTACCCTCCCCTACTAAGCACACCCCATCCCTCCCTCTTCCTCCTCCTCCTCCTCCTCCTCCCCCCTGGCTCCTCCGACCCTCCCTCCTCCTCCTCCTCCCTGACTCCTCCTCCGAACCCCCCCATCCTCCTCCTCCTCCGAACCCCCCTCCTCCTCCTCCTCCTCCCCCGACTCCTCCTCCGAACCCCCCTCCTCCTCCTCCTCCCCTCCTCCTCCTCCCCGACTCCTCCTCCGACCCCCCCCCTCCCCCGGACCCACCTCCTCCTCCTCCGACCCCCCCCATCCCGACCCGCCTCCTCCTCCTCCTCCCCCTCCGATTCCCGACGACCGCGACCGAAACAAAAAATGAAAAAAATTTGGGCGCAGTAGGTTCGACCTGTACTGGTCGAACGGACAAGGTCTGTCCGACCTGTATTGTCGAACATGTCAAGACATGTTCGACCAATACTTGTCGAACAGACCTTGTCTGTTCGACCAGTATTTGTCGAGCGCATCGCGATTTTTTTTGGGGTGTACTAAGAAAACGTTTGGGGGTATATTGGTCTTTTAACATGTTTTTTAATTTTTTTGGGGTGTCCTTAGAAATGGGTGGGGTGCCAATAGTCGGACCCAAAGTTTAATGCTACGAAATTTCAGACGCAGGAACCCCACACGTGTGCCACCGTTCCCAAAATGCCCCTCCACCAAATTAAAACAACGGAGCAAAATTTCCGTTCCTTTCCCAAAATCTCCCATGTCTTCTCCTTCCTCTACCAACAACTGATGTTACTCTCTTCCCCAAAAGGACACAAACTTTTCTCTGGCCTCCTCTTTCCTCTTCCCGGAAAGGACACAAACTTCTCCCTCTCCTCCTTCTCCTCCCCTCGGCCGCCATGGCCGATCCTTCTCCTTCCTCCCCCGTCCTCGACCTAAACATCGTCCCCTACCAATTCCTCTCCCCCAAGCTCGAGCTGGAGCCCAAGCCGGAGCCCATCGAACTCCCAAACCCTAACCCTAACCCTAACCACATCCCCGAAGTCCACACTCCTCTCCAGCAGCTCCCTCCTTCCGGCGGCGAAGACGACCTCTTCGCCGAGTACTTCCGCCTAGCCCAGCTCTTCCTTGCCAACTACCACTCCTCCTCTGCCGCCTCTGGAGGCGGCGGCGGAGGAGCTATAGTTCCAGACCTGGATCCCTCCTCCGCCGGCACCTCCAGCGCGGTCGTCGTCTCGAAGAGAGCCGCGGCCGCTCCGGCGAGATGGTCAGGGTCTCGAACCTCACCCCCCAGGACCAGTCCTACTTCCGCGATCTCGTCCGCCGCACCCGCATCACCTTTGAGTCCCTCCGCCTCGTCGTCCTCCGCGACGAGGACCGCTCCGGCGCTCTCGGCCTTCTGGCCAAGCGCGGCCGGCCCGACCTCAAGTCGGCCGCGCTGATGAAGAACCGCGACCTCTGGCTCAACCGCGACAAGCGCATCATCGGCTCCATCCCCGGGATCAACATCGGCGACGTGTACTTCTTCCGGATGGAGCTTTGCGTCATAGGGCTCCACGGCCAGGTCCAGGCCGGCATCGACTACGTCCCCGCCAGCCTCTCCTCCAGCGGCGAACCCGTCGCCACCAGCATTATCGTTTCCGGCGGGTACGAGGACGACGACGATAAAGGGTACGAGTTGATCTACACTGGCCAAGGCGGACAGGACCGAAATGTACATAAACATTTTGTCGACCAGAAGCTCCAGAGGGGGAATCTCGGCTTGGAGAGGAGCATGGCCTACGGGATCGAGATCCGTGTCATTCGCGGGATCAAGTGCGACAAGAGCCCCACCGGGAAGGTCTACGTCTACGACGGTCTTTATAAGATCGTTGACTGTTGGTTCGATGTCGGGAAGTCGGGGTTTAGCGTGTATAAGTATAAGTTGTTGAGGATCGAAGGGCAGGAGGAGATGGGTAGCTTGATGATGAAGCTCGCGGAGGAATTGAAGACGAATCCTTTGGGCGTGAGGCCGAAGGGGTACATTAGCTTGGATATGTCGATGGGGAAGGAGAACGTGGCAGTGTCGCTGTTTAATGATATTGACGACGATCATGACCCGTTGTTGTTCGAATACCTCGCTTGTCCAGCATACCCACCCGGATTCCAGGAGAAGATATTTGGGGATCGCGGAGGTGGGTGCCAGTGCGTGAGGAATTGTACGTTGGATTGCTCTTGCGCCAAGTTGAATGGTGGCGAGTTTGCTTATGATGGGAGTGGGATTTTTTTGAGAGGGAAGCCGGTGGTTTACGAATGTGGACCTTTCTGCCGCTGCCCGCCAAGCTGTCCGAACCGTGTGAGCCAGAAAGGGGTGAGGAACCGATTGGAGGTTTTTAGGTCGTTGGAGACGGGGTGGGGGGTTCGGTCCTTGGATTT
Source organism: Iris pallida (assembly GCA_029216955.1). NCBI lineage: Eukaryota > Viridiplantae > Streptophyta > Magnoliopsida > Asparagales > Iridaceae > Iris > Iris pallida. The sequence goes on from JANAVB010045019.1 coordinate 1,609,972, forward strand.
GATTCGAGCTGGGGCTTTCATCTGTGAATTTAGTGGGGTTGTCCTTACAAAACAGCAGGCAGAAGCAATTTCCATGAATGGAGAAGGTTTTGTCTGTCCTAATAGGTTTCCTGGGAGGTGGGTGGAGTGGGGAGACATATCTGATGTCTTCCCACTATATGCCACCCGCACTCCCTTCTCTGCCTAGACTAGACTTTTCGATAGATGTGTCAAGAGCTCGGAACGTGGCGTGCTATATTAGCCACAGTTACAGCCCTAATGTTTTTGTGCAGTTTGTTCTTTATGATCATTATAATGTGGCATTTCCTCACCTTATGATCTTTGCGCTGGAGAATATCCCTCCTTTGAGGGAGTTGAGCATTGATTATGGGATGGCAGAAGAATCGGTTGGTAAATTGACCCTCTAGCTGCGGATCTCGTAGAAGCTGATGCATTTTAGAGGCAGCATAGTTCATTGTTATTTGGGTATGCAGCGTTGCAACATGTTTTTGTGGGCCGAATGTTCTACCTAGGTAATATTCTGAAACTTTTTCACTATGCAATAATACATTTTTTCTGATACAACATTAACAGATACTGTGGTTTTGTAAATTATGATGTATTATTTGTTGTTGCAAGATTTTGTTGTTAAAAAAAACCTTGGAAGTTTAATGGAACCCTGCATTCCTACAGCATGCACAACCATGTTGCAATTTTTTAGGTGTTAATGTTTTCATATTTATTTTAGTTTGCTCAAATTTACTTTCCCGGGGTTATCAGTTACAATTAACTTGTTTGACATGCTACCCTGTTAGCATCGACCTGGGACTTCATTCATATCAAATGCTGTTCATAAGCATCAATTTTCTATTGAAGCTTACTTTTCCAAATATTCTTATATCAACATCTCATTATATCTGGTGATTTTCTCTGTCTTTAATTATGTATGACCTTAAACAATACGAGATTGATAGCTCCGACAAGCTCCATATCACTTTCACTAAATTACTTTCATAATACTCCTGTATTTTTTTAGCATCTCCGATTGCAATCACAACTAACCATTTCCTTCCATTCTACTCATGTCATACCCTCTGTTATCTGCCATGAACATTTCAGCATCCTGATAGGGCCTCTGGCAAATTGATTTCTTCCGTTTTACATGATGTGGATTTGTAAATGGCGGTTGTTTGTTTCTTTGTACTATCAGCTTGACATCATTATAGACTACCATATCCCCTAATTCTTATCACTGAAATATAGTAGTTGATCTTTGTGGCTTACCTTTGTTAACTTATTTCTAGTAAGGATGTTACTTTAACTGTTACTTGCAATTGTCTGGTACTTATTCCTGTATATAATAAAAAAATTCTCAAGTGAAATGTTTGTTCTTCTTACTTGGTTTCCCTTAACACCAACTGTTGTTTGGTGAACGTATTAACTTGGTGTATGGAAGGGCTCCACATAGTGGCATTGCTTTCAAGTTTCAAGTTAGGTATATCAAAATCACCGGTATGGTAACATTTCTATTTTTATAGCAGTTTCTACAAAATTATAACGACTGTGTATTGGTATCAGTTTCTGCGCGTGTGGGGGTGTTGGGGGTGGGGGTGGGGGTGGAGATGTTGGATCCTCCAATATTGATCCAAAGAGTTAAAATGTATCATTTTCTGTCGATACTTGGAACCTTGGTTATTTTCATTATGGTTGCCATTAGAAAGAGGTTGGGTAAGGAGCAGAATGGTTGGAAAAGAGATTGACAAAGTCTTTATGACTAGCACCTTTGTTGACCCTCTGGCGGTGCCAAATTGATACTCAGAATGGCGATGAGCAAGATAAGGCCTTGCTATAAACCTCAATTCTAGAAAGCATGTAAATAAGATATCTTACCTTTTTGGTCCTGAAACGAAGGAGCATACTCCAAGTTCATTGAACTAAAAGGAGCCTAGAGACGGAGTAAGCTAATACAATTTTAGATATTTTCTTTGTAGTGAATTGCATTTCTATGACAAAAGCCAGAGAAAGAAAAAGGAAAAGGAACGATATTCCCACTTATTGATGTTCATTTTCTAGTCATAGTTTGCAGTATCGGTCGATATTGATCCGATACAGTCGATACTGATATGGTTTTGTATGTCCCGATCCGATACTGACCAATACCAACAATGGGAGTCCCTTTTCCAGTCAATTTGGCAAATAAAATTGAACAAAAAGACCAATCAACATGATGTAAAAGTATACCAAGGTTGTAAATCATGTAAAACAGAGATCTCATATATCGCAGGTAAACCAATCGGCAAGAGTGACTACTATTTCATTCAATTTCAAAATTATTAAGAAACAACATGTGATATACTTAAAATTATGCCTAAATTTATAAAACATCTTTTTTTTAAAAATTTTAATAATGTATTAAGAATTATTTGCTTTCGGATACCTAAAAAATCCGATACTCCGATCTGAAACAGCTGATGGTGCCGATACCGTCTCGTGATACTCATAGGAAGGGTCCAATACCGACTCGGATACCGATTGTGCTAACCTTGAATTTTACGTACAAGAAATGCATACCACATGCAAACTGGAGGAAATCTTTTGATATTATATTTATTTCCTTCCATGTAGGATATCAGAACACTTTACTTTGTTAGTTGTTCTTCTCCTTGACTTATGGTAGCAAAGTTGAACCCCTCTTGTTACGGCAGGCCAATTGCGAGCACCAGTTAATGTTCGATCAACTGCAATAGGAAGTCAAAATGGTGGATCATGAATGAGTGCAACTGCCATTTACTATTGTGGCACTGCAAGTGATGGGATCTGAAGGTGTAGTCATTTGCTAAGTTGGGTAGTGGTAAAGGGAAGGAAAGAGCTGAACAGATGGCTGTTGTTGGCTGTGGTTCTTGTATGGGAATTGTGAGCAAAGCTCACAAACGACCAGATAAGTAGCCATCCAAGGCCACCTTCCTTATTTAGAATGAAGGGAAAAGTTCTTTCTAAATCCTATTATATGTTGGAGGCGGTGATTCAGAGAGATTTATGCATTGCCCCCAACATTGACCCTGAATTGAATGCTGGGTTGCTTTCTAGTTTCACGTGTAATGGTTAGCTGAAAACTTTAAAATTACACGAGTGCATTTTGTGTGACTAGTAGTGATTAATTCTTGTCTTTAGATATAGAACATGCTTCTGTACATCATGATATGTTTGGAAATATGAGTGCCAAATTACATAATTTACTATTCCTATAATCGGATGGAGTATGTTTTGATGTAGTTAAAGTTTAAATTGATAACAAACTGAAGTAATTAATGGCAGGCCATCCAAGTCTGGTAAAGTAATTTATGGGCAACTTTTGGGACGGTGCATCTTACTCGCATTTGAGGGATGTAAAGGTAATAATAGATTTTTCATTTATGCCTTGGTTGAACATAAATCAGACTGACAAAAGATTCTTCCCTAGTAGGAATTATGAATATACCTAATGTTTTTATGGAGAGAAGTTCTCAGCCATTCTATCTACCTACCTTAGAGATTTCATAAGTTTTAGGTGCTGTATTGCCTCCCATTACTAAAGGAAGTCTTCAAACATTTTGTCTCATCACCTTTAGGTTTTGTAAGATTTATCATGTATTAAGTTTGGTACAAGCTACCTTTAAAACGTCCTGAGTGATAATCTTATTTTCCGGTTCATTTCTTCCAGAGTTATATGGACAATAATATATTAACTGAAACACTTATTTACAGTTACATAATTATTTTTCTTCAGAAAATTTTCTACAGAGTAACAAAATTAGGTGAAATTTGGTGGAGGATGCCAAGTTTTTTTAAAAAAGTAGATGGAGAGGTTCAAATCGTCAGACTGTTTGACGTTTCCACTGATTGTTTTTTAAATCAATGGAAATGCCAGACCTTGTGGCGTTTTCGTAGTGCGTTTTTTGCAATTTAACCTATGACAAATTAGTTTTTGCACATCCATTTTTTATTTACTTCTTATTTATTTTATTTTTTTATTGAAAAAAATAATATATTTTCAGGAATAATGTTGAGATATCTCTTAAATCCTAATCCATCTGTATGTCTCTAGTCAGTGATTCAATTAGCCAGCAACTTGGGAGCGTTGGCACCATCGACCCCAACGATATCCCCGGGTCCCTTAACATGGGTAAAAGGGGAAAACAGCAAAAATGCCATACTGTCTAGCGGGTTGGACCTCTTCACATAATTTCCGAAAAGTTGGCATCCTCCACCGAATTTCACCTAATTTTGTTGCTCTATAGAAAATTTTATGTTTTTCTTTTACAAAAGACTGCGCCTCCGTCTAGCTAGCTATCTGACTTTATTCTGCTATATTGGCATGATATTCTTTACATTGTACAGATATGAGACCATCAAAATGTTGTATCGATGTCGATGTTGATTCTGGTTCATCTGCTATTGAATTATAACCGTCTCGTATGTCATGATCACCATACCAAGTTTAGTTGGCAGTCCTGTAATCATTACATTCACGAAAGTGTTGTGTGGTTGCACCTGGCCCATTTGATTCCAGTGTTTCATGTGAAGGTTTCACTTCGTGATATGCTACTCTGCAGGTATTTCATGATCATTGCCCTCTTGTTTCTTTCAGGTACTAGCAAGTGCATTTTTCATGCTACACTGGCCTCTATCGTCATGCCTGATGGTCGGTTGGTGCAGCATGTAACTGTCGATGGTTCTGGAAGTCACTTGGTATGAAAGGAAGGCTCGTTATATAACGGCTAACTACGTTAGCAACCTTCTTTGGGGGGGATTAATGAGACTCTCATTTCATGGGTGTGTACTGTAAGAATCTAAACTTCATGTGCAATGTCAGTTATTCATCGAGTCATTATGTATAATATCTGTAAATTTTCTATGAGTGGCTAGTCTTGTGAAGTAGTCTAGCTCATTAGGAGAAACTACTCAATTTTCAATTTTGAAGCTGTTGTACTTGAGAGTGCAGGGATCTGCATGCAAATTGGTCAATCGATCTCCATGATCACCTCCAGCGACGCCTGAGCCTCAATGAAGTTCCTCCAGTGCTGTACGCTGCTTCTCCGCTTTATCCAGCTCGTGTCAATGTTTCTAGAGTAGTATTTTTTTGTTTTTGTTTCTTTTCTCATATGGGATGTATGTGACCACATATATTTATTTTCTGAAGGCTTTGTATAGTGTAAATTGGATAATTATATCAACTTATTGTCGAACCTTTTGCGATACTATCAAGCATGTAATTGTGATAAACTAATGTAATTAGAAAAGTATCTACTTCAATTTTTGAAATAAATACATAAACCCTCCCTATGTTTCTCTGTTTCATGGGTATTATCAGGACCATCCCTATTTTAAAAATAATTACATGGACCATCTATCTGTTTTATGTTTTATTTTTACAATAAAGATAGTTAGTATTATAATTTTCTATATAAAATATAGGGTGGTCCGTATAATTAGTTTCAAAATAAGGATATAAGGTGGTCACTGTAATAAGAATGAAACATATGAATAGTTAACCTAAATTACCTCTAATTTTTTACGATAATATGTACTAAATCAAAATATTATTTCTTAGTAAAACTATACAAGAGTAACTGTACATGCTCATATATAGCTTAGATACTAGTTACAAGATTTAATTTGATTAGTATCAGAACGTCAATAATCGAGCTAAGCATCAAAGAAAAATGCGTCTCATCGTACATTTGGTTGCACTCTTTCATGTTGCTACCCTTCTAGAAGTCAGATATGGAGATATAGCGAAGGATATCTTAGGGTGTGTTTGAAAGCAAGGTGAAAAAATATGTGAAAAAGAAATTAATTCCATGGAATTATTTTCCTAGGAAAAAAATTACATAGAATTTTAAAAAATTTCCATGAAAAACTTAATTTGGATGTTTAATTGTCATTATTTTCCAGGAAAAATAGTTATTTTTCATGGAAAATGATATTTTCCTATGAGTTGGATAAGTTTCATTTTCCACCATTTTAGAAGAAAATATGAAAAATGATAGCTTTTTAGAAAATAATTCCATGGAAAATATAAGCTATGGTGGAAAATTTGTGATGGAAATATTTTCCATAGAAAAAAAGCCCAATCTTAATTCCAAAAAACTACATGATTTATCAACTACCTATATTTATAAGGGCTAATTAGCATTTAGATCATGTATAAAATAATAGCTTGTAGTTCAAGTCCTAATATGTTCAGTTAAAGATTTGGACCCTGAATTTTTTTGTATTTGTATTTTTTATTTTTATTGCACCCTAAACATGAGTACAAGGACAACAACTAATAAAAGCTTAGAAAGAGCGTGTAATAGGGAAAAAAAAATAAGTTCACAATTTTTAGTTGGACATATCATGACTTAAACTTTAAATTGATATAAAATTTAGGATCTAAACGCTAATTAGCACTATTCATAACACAAGACTTATAAACCAAAGTAATTAGTGTGACTTAATTTCTGACTAACACCTGATTTTGTCTTAAATTCACTAATTAAACTAATCACCGACCATGATTATTAGCTCATCACTCAACGGAGTCCATCACACAACGTGCTGGTATACTTCCAGAAGCAATTACGTGTCACTCGTCTGCGTCACACACACACACACACACACACTCTCTCCGTGTGCTGACATGTGGGCCACTATATGTCCTAATTTGTGGGTGCATGAAACCATCACGTTGGCTTTTACTGCTTTGTTCCCGCATTTCCGGCCGTTGAGGTGGGAAAAATGGCAGTCTTACGTTAAATTTGGCCGGGGGTGACCGGCACGTCACCATCGCGTCCGACGTGGCATGAAGTCACCGGCTACCGACGGCCGAAGTTCCGACGATCTCAGGTGATTTTTTGATCGTAGGGTTTATACACCAATCTCCCCCTTTGTTTCTGCGCTTGGAATCAGGGTTTCTGTCGATCGACTCCCGTTCTTAACCCGAGTGCTCAAAGGTGACACCTTTGCTTGATCCTCGTTCCAAACTTCCTCTTTTAGGGTTCTAATTTGACTTATATTGTTGAATTTGGAGAAATTTAACTGTCGACCATTTTGTGATTGGTTTTGTAATTGATGAAAAATTGCGAAAGCTGTCATCTTCCTCTTGATTCCTTTCCCATTGGTACCAAATTCCCAATGTTCCGGTGACATATAAGTGTGCCCATAAGCTGTTTGATGTTGTGACTGATGAAAAATTTGCGAAAGGCGTCATCTTTGTTCTTGATTCTTTCTCTTTTTGATTAGAAAACATATGAGAAGGCGCCCAATCTCGTCCAATTCCCAAGAGGGAATGGAGAAATCCATCAATAAACCCCCTCGATCCCATCAATAAACCACCATCAATTTTCTCTCTATTAGCCACTAATAGAAATTTAAACTTTGAACTTCCGGATAGCATCAACCATTATGGTGTTACTTGTTACAGGGTGTCCTTTAACAAAATCATATTTTCATCAACCATCATATTTTTGGGTGAGTCACCTCCATCAAATCTAAGTAAAACAAAACTTGTCATCTATTCCCAATTGTTAGCAATATTTGTATTAAATAAGTTATAAAAAGTTATTCTCGATTATTGTATCTATTTCCGCTTCAGCAAATTGGCTGTGAAGTAACCAAATTTAGGCAAATTACAAATGAAGTAATAGCTTTCCTAAAATTGCCAAAACAGAACCTTTCCGACAGTGGGTTTGGCGGAATTTGGACTTGTCCAAATTCTGCCAGACCATCCGGCTGAATTCGTGCATTTTGGTTTTTTTTTTTTTTTGGATGTTCGGCCGGCCCGGTTGGCTTGTTTGCTTTCTTTGGGTTTCGGTTTAGTTGATTGGTTGGTTTGGTGGGAATTATGTGTGGTTGGGGGTGATGGGGAGGCCGGTTGAATTATGTGTGGTTGGGGGTGATGGGAGGAGACAAGGGGAGTAGGTTTATTGGGAAGTGGTGTATGGGAAAGTGTAAATTGTTGGGTAGTGGAATTTGTTTGGTAGTGGAGGGATGGAATATAGGGAAGGTAGGTTTTAAGTGTATAAGAAGCATTCGGTTCCTCCCTCCAGAAGACCAGAAGATCAAGAGAAGTGAAAAAGGAAAGGAGAAAAGAAACAGAAGAGAAGAGAGGAGAAAGAACGAGAAGAGAAGAGGAAAGCAGAGTAAGAAGCATAACAAAGCAGAGGTAAAAAATTTAGAAGAATTTTAATTATGAATTTTTTTTGTGTTTATTATCTTGGAATGCGGTATTTGTAACAGATGGATCGTCAAAACGACGGATTTATTCCTGGAGGACCCACCACAGATGTGATTATCCAGCAACGGGAGACATATATCTCAAAATTAATATTTTCTGGAAAGGTATACTAAATTTTAGCTAAAAAAATATGATTGCAATGCCGGTAAATTTCCAGTAGCTTTACGATGGATTACATCTGTAGTAGATCCAGCACATTGTGTTCAATCGAGCGCCCCCCTATATCGGGGACAATTTGATTCGCTTAAGTATACAGAGGTATACATCGAAAGTGTTTCAATCTGTTTACTGATTTTAAATTTTGTTTAAAATGCTGAATACAAAAAAAATGAGGCGATTCTGGAAAAGTGGCATGCATAGCATTTATTAATCCTTTTTGCTTATCAGAAATAAAAAAAATTCTATTCCATGCATCAAAATACTGATCAAAAGATGTTCTAAAACAACCTAAAAACCAGCTCCAAGAATCAGTGCTTTCACTTTCGGCAACAGCATAAGCAATTGGATATAACTGATAGTTAGGATCATGAGCACAAGCAATAAATAATATACCCCGATATCTAGATGAAAGAAAAGTAGCATCAGTACTAATCACATGTAGATATCCCTTTAAAAATCCATCAATGCATGCCTTGAAACATATAAAAATTCTTTCAAAACTATTGTGTTCATTAGTCTTCAAAAAACATCTGCTACCTGGATTTGTCTCGATAATTGTAGAAGCATATCGTTCAATACTACCGTAAGCATTGATATAACTACCATTTATTTCAGATAAAGCAATTTCTCTAGCTTTCCATGCTTTTGAATATTTGATACGTATTCGATGTTCTCTATATATATCCTTGACAACATGCGATGGACTATACGATTGGTCATCTCTAATTTTATTAAATATTTTATTTTTTATCCATACAGTAGTAGCTAATGGATGACTACCTGTTGTAAGTCCACATAAGCAAGAATGTTGATTTTCTAACGTAGTAATAACAAATGTCTCGCTATTACCAATAGATTTAGCGTATACTCTCCAATTACAACTAGATACGTTACATTTATATATATAATCTTATGAGCATTATTAGAAGTAGCCGAACAAGTAAAATTATGCTTAATTGCTATGTCACTAATGAAACTTCTAAATTTAATACGATTTTCAAATTGTCTTCCAACAAATAATTCAGGAGTATCAACATTACCATCATTATTATCAAATTCATCATCTACATTTTCAACTAAATCATCACTATTGTTGTCACGCCCCAGAACCAGAATACTGGAGAGCGGGGGAATGACTCAGCCAGCTACGTATTACGGGTAGATGAATACCGTATAATACGATCAATGCTGTCTAACCAGACGAGGGGGTGCATTCTACATAAAAGTCTTACTATGGTCATTACACATCTATTGTCTCAATCATTCAAACAAGGAACAGAAATATAGAACATGTAAGGTAAAGCAGTAAGGCGTCCCAAACGCTCAGTCAAAATGTTCTTGAGATCTGGCTTTACAAAACATAGCCAGATGATATAGCAAGTATGCACAATTGTTATCAACTGCAGTCTGACTTAATTACAATTATGCAAAAGTAAGTACAAGACAATCCGACTAACATGTCGGTGCCAAACGGCAAGGTATAAAGTAGATAACAAAACGAGTGGTGAAGTTAAGGAACCCACTCGAGGCCTCCTACGATCATCCTTCTAGTGTTGACCATCTTGGAGGTAGAAGTAAGCTGGATCCTCGGGGACTGGCTCTAAATCTGGCCATGCAAAACCAGAGAGGTTAGACCTCTAATAGCAAGTACCACAAGGGAGGACGATATGAAGGACTAAACCAGTAAGTAAGAGAATATAATAATAGATCTCTGCTTGCTACTAGAACTCACATCACATCAAGACACTTCGAACCAACCTCCCAACCAAACAAGGACAGAAGTTGGCCCGTCATGTCCTGACATTCTGATCATCCCAGTTAGGTAACAGAGTATAGTGCACAAACAAATCATCTTGAAACGGCCAATCAACTCCTACGGCTTGCTATTATGAGTTCCAAGTTATCCTGGAATAATGCAATTAGGGATTCCTCAGTTCTTACTATGTGCAAGCAAGGCTAGTCTATCCAGTCAATCAATTGGCCCATGCATGAATTAGACGAGTCCTAGCAAAATTTCTGAAATTTTGGAAAAGTTGTTACTTCGTGTGTAATTTCGTACAACTTTATTACTGTACAGCAAATTTTCTGTTTCCGCTTTGTGTTGTCTCTTCCTTTTAGGTCTCGTTTGGTTCGTGGAATCTTTGGGTTGGGAAAGAAAAATGATTACTTTTCTATATTTGGGTGCCAAATGAATTGAGGAGGAAAGAAAAGTAATTCTCAATGGAAGAAAAATTAGGGGAAAAAGTGATACCATCCATCCAAATAAGGAATCACTTTTTCACATGGAAGAATAATTAGGAGGAAAAATGATACCATCCATCCAATCATTTTTTTGCTTCTTGGATTAAATCCTAGGCTGCACCAAATGATTTCTCAGCTTGGAAGTTCAAAAGGGAGTAAATCCCACTGTTTTTTTCAAAATTTGATCGTGAATAAATATTTTTTTTAAAAAAATAGTGTCTATAAAGGATTGAACTTGGACCACTTAGTTTCATCTAGTGGTTGAATCACTGGTTCAACCAGTTTGACCTGGGCCTAGTGCATTGTCTGGGTTGATCTCTGGCCCATTTTTCAAAACACTGATTGTAATATAATTTTTCCAGAAATTTTAATTAAAAAAAATTTGATTTTCGAGAATATAGAATTTCCGACCATATGTACCTTGCAGTTGAATTGTGTTAGCCCTAGTCTGAGCTATGTTTAATGCTTCTGCTGAATTTGTCATCTCGAGCAATTACAATCAACTCTGAGCGTCTACGAATCCATAAATCTATGTTGGAACTTTGGGGTTTAGTTCAGAAAGAAGAGATTACTTATTAATGTGTATTCTTTCTTTCCTCTCTTACGTTAGTATTGCAGAGAAGATTATGACAGAAACAATAAAAATAAAAAGACTAAATACAGATATATTAACATCTATCAGACACTCATAGGAATTCCGACTCGGGCACCGGAGTGAACACCGGCTTGTCTTTGACGACGGCGGCAGCCACCGCACTGGTCGCGCTGCTGCTCTTCCGGCGGGGCTTGGCCTCGCCCAGCATCGTCAGCACGTCCCTCATGGACGGCCGGTCCTTGGGCGACTTCGCCGTGCACAGCACCGCTATCCGCAGCACCAGCAGCATCTCCTCCCTGACGTGCGCGCACTTGCCTCCGATGCTCGCGTCCAGCACGTCCTCCGCGCCGCCTCCGTCGCTCCGCAGCTTGTCGCGGACCCAGCCCACGATGTCCTGCCACTCGCCGAACTCCGCCTCTATAGGCCGCCTCCCCGTCAGCAGCTCCATGAGTACTACTCCGTAGCTGTAGATGTCACTCTTTTGGTCTACTTTCAAAGTGTAGCCATACTCTACAACCAAAAGAAAAATGTTTAGAATATGATACATATATGGACTCTGCTTCGTTGTTCGTGGTTTATAATCGTGGACGTGATCACAGGCCACATAACGGCCTTCCATTGACTTCCGGTTCAAATAAAACATATGGTGAAAGCAGAGCGGACCAATAGTTGGCTGCCACTTGAGCCAGCAGTCACAAACTGCGGACAAAATAATATTTTCGTACGTATATTTGCATTCAAAGTTGGTGACAATGTTTTTGAACTGACCTGGAGCAATGTATCCGTATGATCCGGCGACCATCGACACCGTCTCGTTCTTGGTTACCATCGTCTTGGCCAGCCCGAAATCCGCGATCCTCGCCTCCAGATTGACGTCCAACAGTATGTTGTTCGACTTCACGTCCCTGTGGATCACCGGAGGGTGGCAGTCGTGGTGCAGGTACGCGAGCCCCTGGGCGACGCCGACCGCCACGTTGTAGCGCGACAGCCAGTCCACCAGCATCCTCCCCATCTCCTCCTCCCCGTGCAGCGCCTCCCACAGGCTCCCGTTGGGCACGTACTCGTAGAGTATCATCGAGTCCACGTCGTTGTGGACGTAGCCCATCAGCCTGACGATGTTCCGGTGCCTCAGCTTCCCGAGCAGGCTCACCTCCCCGATGAGGTCGCCCGCTTCGGAGCCGCCGGTCCCGGCCTCGCCGCGCCACAGCTTCTTGACCGCGACCGGCGTGCTGTGGCGGGCGATGTTGCCCTTGTAGACGATCCCGGTCGCGCCCATGCCGATGATGTTGGACTCCTTGACGCAGGCCAGGACGTCCGCGCTCGTGAAATTGAGCCGCTGGAACGCGGTCAGCCGCCAGGGCCACGTTCCGTTCTCTTCGTCGAACCAGGCCCACCGTCTGTTGTGCAGCCGACACCCGAGGAGGAAGGCAACTCCCGTCGTGAGCACGGCCGACATCCCGATTAGCCACCCGGCGATTATGTGCTTGACGTGAGACATGTTCGATTTCGACGTGAATCTAACCGAAGAGTTCAATGCGCACGGAGGCAGGACGCCGCCGCAGAGGCCTGGATTGCCGGCGAGGTCGTCGGGGTTTATGGTCCTCAACATGCCGTCGGACGGCACCGGGCCGGTGAGGTTGTTGAAGGAGACGTTGAGCGTCTCGAGAGCCATCGACCCCCCGAGGTTGGGCGGTATGGAGCCGGTCAGGAGGTTGTTCGACAGGTCGAGGATCGCGAGCGTCGGCATCGTCGATACGGATACGGGGATCTCTCCCTCGAGCTTGTTTCCCTGGAGGTTCAGGCTGACCAGCCTCTCGCAGGAGGCGAGGTTGTCGGGAATGCTCCCGGAGAGACGGTTGTTGGAGAGGTCGAGGGCCGACAGCGTCGGGAAGTCTTGAAACTGGTCCGGGATCCCTCCGGTGAGCTCGTTGTCGGAAGCTAGGAAGGTCTGCAGGGAAGGGATGGAGAGGATGTTCGAAGGAATGGCCAGCTGCAGGTTGTTGTTCGAGAGGTCGATGAACGAGAGCGAGGGGGACAGGGAGAGGTCGTCCGGTATCTGGCCGCTCAAGTCGTTCGCCGCGATCTCGAGCCGTTGCAGCTTCGGCAGCCTCCCGAGCCCGGCCGGTATCGTGCCGTTCAGTCGATTGTTCTGTATCCGCACCCGGACCAGCGACAGGCAGGTCGAGAGCCCGGCCGGGACTTGCCCGGAGAAGGCATTGTTGAAGAGGATGAGCTTGGTCAGGTTCCCGCCCTCGCAAAGGCCGGGCGGGATCCTCCCCGACAGGGAATTGCTCGACGCGTCGAGCCACTGCAGCGGCGAGCCGCGGCCTAGCTTGGCGGGGAGGGCCCCCGTCAGCGAGTTGTTCCACAGCTCGAGCACCTGCAGCTGCGGCAGGTCGCCGATGCCGGCCGGCACCGGCCCTTCGAGCTGGTTGCACATCACGTTCAGCAGCCGGAGATTGCTCAGCCGGGCCAGCTCCGGGGGGATTACGCCGGAAATCCGGTTGTCGGAGAGGTCCAAGAACCGCAGCGAAGAGGCGTTACCGATCTCCTTCGGAATCGCGCCTTCGAGGTTGTTCTTGTACAGGTAGACGGTGCCGAGGAGCGGAAGCCTGCCCAGCTCGGCCGGTATCGCGCCGTCGAGGCTCCCGACCGCCATGTCGAGGTATCGGAGGCTGGTCATGTTGCCGAACTCCGCCGGGATGCTCCCTTCGAACCCGTTGTATCCGACGATAAGCGTCTCCAGCGCGGCGAGCTGGCCGAGCTCCGGCGGGAGCTCTCCGGTGAGGTTGTTGCCCGATAGTCCCAGGAACCTCAACTTCCGCAGGCTCCGGTACGACTTCGGTACCGAGCCCGCGAAGAAACTCCCGCGGAAGTCCAGCGTCTCGAGCCACGTCGCGTTGGCGACGTCGTCGGGGAGGGGGCCCGCGAAGTTGTTCCCCGACGCGTTGAGGGTGGTCAGCCACCGCGACGCGCCGAGGCCGAAGGGGAACTCGCCCACGAAGCTGTTGTCGCTGACGTCGAACTCCTTGAGCGCGGGGAGGTGGGGGAGGGCTCTGGGGAGGGAGGAGGAGAAGGAGTTGCAGCAGAGGTTCAGCCGCGCGAGGTTCGGGAGGCGTCCGAGGCCTTGGGCCGACACCCGGCCGCTGATGTTCAGGCGGGAGAGGTCGAGGCCTTCGACGGAGCCCAGAGGGCTGCACTGCACTCCGGTCCAGTTGCAGTGGCCGGTCGGGGGCTTCCAGCCCCCGAGCGCGTCCAGCGGGTCGACGAGGCCCGCTTTGATCAGAAGCAACGCGCCGGCTTCGTCCCCGGCCGCGGCGTCGGTGATGGAACCGCAAGAGAGCAATGCAGCAAGGAGGAGGAAAAGGAGCTGCATTTTTTTTTTCCTTTTCCTCTATGTTTTGTGTCAGTTTTGTTGCATGTTATGTGTAGTGGAGGGAGAGAGCAAAGAGTTTTTATATGTGAGTATGAAAGTATGAATATGAAGTGAATGATTGGCACTGGCAGTTGTTGTGTGGTTGGTTGCTGGTGAGTTTTTGGTGGTTTGTTTTGATGTTTGGTTCTCTGCAACAGCCTGGTCAGGTTGTGGATGAGCTGGGAGGGAGTCTTTGGATTAATTATTGAGCAATGTTTTAAAAATCGGACCGATGATCGAACCAAATTTATTTTGTATAATCGGGTTTCAATTGGAGTTCAATAGGCTTGGTTTAGTTTAGTTCAAATAGGTAAAATATCCATATTTACTTCTTTGTTTAGTTTGGTTTGATCATAAGTATGTTAGTTCGGTTTAATTTTACAACTATAAGGTCGATTAAAACCAAACAAAGAATCAAATGGTCCAAATTTCTCATAATAATTTATTTTGAATTTTTTTACAATGAAAAAATAACCAAAATTGGTCGGTTCAATTGTGAACCGGTTCGGCCGGTTCACCGCTTGAATCCGGTTTTGACAAAAAATCGATGGTTCTTTAAAAGACCCGATTTTAGTCGAACCGGACCAATTTTTTGGCTTAAACCGGTTGGATCCGGTCCAACCGCCAGTCCGGTCTGGTCGGTTTTTACAACATTGTTATTGAGAACGTACACCGACATGAATGAAACATGGACAGAATTTTTTAGGACATATAATTGAGGCTTAGTTACTTAATCTGTTCATCCAATGAGAGTAGAAGTTTTGGAACCTGATGGTTTGACTGACAAAGGAATGTTTTAGCTTAGGAGGATTAATTAACTAGTTAACTGCAGAAGCACTTTGTTGTGTATATAATATGTTGAGATTGTTCATGTCTGAATAATTTGACATAAGCTGAAAGTGTTAATTTCATCTTGAAGTTCCTGGCACGCAGAGAACTTCATATATATATATATATATATATATATATATATATATATATATATATATATATATATATATATATATATATATATATTTTCTAGATAAATTTGTAAAATTTTAATTATAATTTGTTATGGATACATTTTTTATGATATTATTGAAAAATAGTTCAAATATTTAAATATATTTGAATTAAGATTTGTTAAACAATTTAAATATTTTCTGATATTTTTTCTTTAAATTTAGTTTTTAAACAGTTTTAAATTTAGTTTTTAAATAGATATTTGTACGGACTAAAAGAGAGAAAGAGTTTTTATCTCTTATTTTTTTTAAGAAATGGTGGATGAGGAAGTTAATTTTTATCTTCCGTAATTTTTAAAAAATAAAATGGTCCATGATATACATACAGCTTAGACAGCTAAATCTTGAGCCGTTTTAAAGTCCCCTTATATATATAAATGCACGTGCTTTGCACGTATAATAACGTATAATAAGAATATTTTCCAATTACAATCAAATATCTATTCTAACTCATGTGGTTAAGGTGTGATGTATTTTTCTTGTTTTGTTGAGTTCGATTTCCATGTTGACAAATTTAAACTTCTTTCACAATTTTTACACAATTTAATTTTTTTTTAAATAGAATGGACCGTGATATAATGACGGTTTAGACGGCTCAAAAGTGAGCCGTATTAAAGCCTCATTATATAGTAGAATATATATATATATATATATATATATATATATATATATATATATATATATATATATATATATATATATATATATATATTGCAACTGACCTCTAGCCTAGTAGTTAAGAGAGATGCATGCGGCCCAAGAGGTCGGGAGTTCGAGCCCCAGTGGAGGCGAGTTCGCCACAATTATCCATTGCTTCAATATATATATATATATATATATATATATATATATATATATATATATATATATATATATATATATATATATATAACTTTGTAATGGAGTTTACATACTAGATGTTGAAGTTCGTATGACATCACCAAAACTTTCTAAGGGTTTATCATGTTCTTGTCAGAGTTGGGGTTTAAATATTTATATTATACCGATATATTCTCTGCATATTTGATAGAGATGGATTCAAGCGGTATGATTTTTCTGTATTATCAGCTTAAAAACGTTGTCGTTGTACCAAAAGCCTGGAGAGGATTATGCCAATTTCCAATACCAGGTTGAGCAGTGCTAATGTTGTCCGCGGGTTTGGACCACAGTCCTGGTCCGCGGGCTACGTGTCGCATGCTCATTGGTGGGGGGCGGGGTGGGCCCGACGTGGTGCGGGAGGGTGACACGTCCGTGACCAGGTTCCATTAGTCATGAAGAGAGAATTACAGTGCCGCAGCTGGTTTTCATTAACTTGATCTTGAGTATTTACCTTTTGAAAGTCGCATATATAACATACGTGCTAAATCTCTTTGAGGAGTTAAATATCCTTCTTAAAGTTAATAATTCATATGATGTTAGTCATGATTACAAATGATATCCCAAATTGAGGATACCTGAATATTTAGTTAACCATAGTGAATACATATCTGAAATTCTTAAGAAAGAACATACATACTATTATACTAAGACTGTGGAGATGAATTGAACTACAAAGAAAACAAATTGTTTTTTTTAGAGAAAACTAAACTGAGAGGAACATGAATATAAGTACTGTTCCCAACTTGAGATTTTGGAAACACTTGAAAATGATTTTCCTTTTGAAAGTCTCATATATAGTTATGTTTCTCTAAGAGAAAGCCTTGTCCAACTTTGTACTTATTCTTTCTAAATCGATTTTTTTTTTTTTTTGAGGATGTCCACCTCCAAGGGGGCTCAAACCCACGCCACTGCGCCGGGGTGCTCCACCGTTCCCAACGAACTACGGCCACGGGGACTTTCTAAATCGAGTTAGTTATCCTTCTTCCTTCATGATTAAAGTTTGCTCATCATATGTAGTCATGATTATCGATATACGAAACTGAGGATATCTGAATATTTTAGTTAACCAAAGTGAAAAAAAAAATCTGAAATGTTAATAACATACATATTAAGAGAGAGAGATGAATTAAGCAAGGAAGTAAACAAACACAAATATCAGAGAAATTGTATCATGTTCTTCTTCTTCTTCTTCATCATCTCATAACCTCCTATTATCAGCCCTAAACATGAAAAGTCAAAGCTAACCAACTCCAGTGCACTGTTAATTGGTTCCTTTCCTACTTAATTCTAATAGGTACGTACAAGCAATCAAATTAAAAGTAGCTGGAGCATGTAGGTTTGTTAATTATTAGTGAGCCACTCTGCATAAGTGCACGAACTAAAGCATAATTAGCTTCATCATTGGCTTCTTTTGGAATCTTCCCATGTTATTCAATAGAGAACCTAGCTAAACTATAAAGAATATATAACTCATCATCAACATAGTTACCATTACTTTCTGCCAGGGCTGGTCTAGAAGGTTGGGTTGTTCTGTCCGAAATTAATTTTGATTGTCCCTGGACCATTGTTCTGGATCGGTCCTAGGATATCACATGTGATCCCAATCTCTTGTATGGTCATTTGTCCTAGCAGAAAAAATTGTCCTAAGTCTGAAGTCTTGTCAGACTTACCTCAGGCTGACCAGCCGGCCCTACTTTTTGCATCTCTCCATCCCTCTAGGGATGCAACTTGCACATAATAAGTTTACAATTTTTCAAGACTTAATTTATAAACCCAGTGTTTGGAAATCGTCTGGACCTTTCGTGAGAGTGTAACGGGAGTTGGATCATTTTTGTTTATTACAACCCATACACCCTGCACTGCACGCTCTTATGGTTGTTGGGGGACTCGAATCCTGCCGGACTCGTCTTGTATCCGTGATGTTTTCTACATGAGCTACAGGCGTAAATTGCTATTTACAACGTATCAAATAATGAAAATTGATAGATGTTACAAATTACAATGATTAAGTTAGAAGAGGGCATCATTGTGGCATGATGAAGGGGCATCATTGTGGCATGATGATGAAGAGATGCATGCGGCTACCAACCGAAAATATATTTCCATCTCTGTGTGTGTGTGTATCGATCCACATGCATGGGCCAGACAGGACATGGGCATTGTGTTTTAGTAAGCAAATTAAATACAACTGGGAACGACAGGATGATATAAACACTGTACAAGGAAGTGGAGGCCATGTGGTGTGATGTGATGTGAAGAGCTAGCTAGCTTGTTCATGATCTGGAGCTTCCTTGTCATTGTTGATCGATCATGCAGTAGCATGGTGGAGCATTGATATTGTTACTGTTACAGAGCTGACAGAGATGCCAAGCCATTGGCATATATCGATCATATCATACTTGTACATATCGTACGTGTCCCTTGTTGAGTTGACCAACAAGTAATTGTAGAACTAGCTAGTACGCTAACGGACCACCCCAGCTAGCCTCAGAACTGACAATCTTCATTAGTTGTCGGGGTCCGAGTCGTCCATGTCCATGTCCATGTCCATGTCCATGTCCATGTCCATGTCCATGCAGATTGTTCGCTCTGGTTCAGAAGGTTCGGACCGCTCGGACCAATCTGGTCCAAAATTCTGTCCGAATATGGACCTGCTTCCAACCGGTCAACTCGATCGAACCAGTCCGAAGTTCCGAACATGGTCCTTGACTCCTTCTTACAAACAAGAGAGATGCATGCAGTCCGAGTGGTCAGGAGATCGATTTTCGGTTGGAGCATTACCTTCTTTCATATATATATATATATATATATATATATATATATATATATATATATATATATATATATATATATATATATGTCACCCCCAGTTTCCAGAAACAGGAGTATTTTTGTCATTTTTTTCATTTTTATTATTTTAAAATTATTCATTTATTTATTGTAATATTTTGGGGTTATTTGAGTCGGGTTCAAATTTCAGCTCAATCCGACTTGAAACGGGGACCCGGGGGAGTGTTGACCTTAGTGGACCCACACACTAGTTAGCCATGGCCCACATGTCATTTATTTTAGTTAGTGACTAGGCTAATTTATTTTGATTAGGATTTATTTGATTAGTGTGTTAGAATGACCAAACTAGCCCCCGACTTGAACCCCCTTTGTAATGTATTGCTAATAGGCTAGAGGGGGGTAATTTTGACCTTTCAAAAAGTCCCCATAGCAGCCATGTTTGGCCGGCCACCTCTAGAGGGGATAGGCATGAGCCCCCTTTGATATTTCCTATTCTTTTCCATCTCATTTTCTCTCTCTTGTTCTTCCCCAAATTTCTAGAGAGCTCCCTTAGTAATTTTATCTCCAAATCAACTCCTTCTTCCACCAAATCTTCTTCTCCCCTTCTCTACTCCATGAGAGGAAGGTGCTAGCCAAGTTTGGAGAGATTCGGAGCTCGTTTGTGTCCATTTGAAATCTCTACGTGTCGGTTGTTTCACTTAACAAAATTGCCAAACAAAAGTGTTGGATTTTGAAAATAAAACGAGAAAGAGTACAAGAAGTACAAATTTGATTCTGGAAAAGTATTGCTATGGAAGTCTGATTCGTAAATGATCACTTTGTTCCTTGGACCATATGATGATGAAGAAGATCACTGCTTGAAGTAGAACAATTTGGAAGAACTAAGTCACCAGAAAGGTATCGACGCACTTGGGCACTGATGGCGAGGCCGAATGCTTTTCTGCTTTGCTTCACTCTGTTCTAGAAGAAAAGTTGAAGAAGAATGCTCTGAAGAATCAAAGTCTCGAAGTCCTGATCTCTGTATTCTCTCATGTTCTCTCTCTGTCTGTTTCTTTGAAAAAAAATGAGTCTATTTATAGACTGGGACTTCTGTGCGTAAAAAGACACCAAGATCTGTCTTTACGCTAACAACTGTCACCCATGATCAGAGTCATCCTTTGCATACGTTGACACGCGTCCCATCATTTCAGTGAAAATAGGATGCATGTACACACGTTCTTCGAAATATATGGCATGAAGGCCATGTAAGCAAACCACGTTCCATACTGGCAAGAAAGAATAGGGCGTAAAAACAGCTCCAACATCCTCTGAGCGTAAAACAGTGAGATGAGCGTAAAAATAGCTCTGTCATAGGTTCCCTGCGTAAAGTGGTTGTTGAATAACCTTGAGCGTAAAATGGCTCAAATAGACTTTACGCACACATTATTTTATGAGCGTAAGAACTCATGTAAAACTCCGTGCGTAAAAGAAACCGTTCAATGAGCGTAAAGTAGCTCGATCTCCATTAAACGACAACAATGGTTCTTTGTATAAGACAAATCCCATTGAATTCTGTGGTAAATGCCATCATTAACATCTTCATGTTAGAGTTTACATTAAATGCTAGATTTGACAGCTTTGTCCAGCGTGAAGTAGACTGCTCTGTCCTTGGCGTAAAACCATGGGTATAGCCTCGAGCGTAAAATGATCAGCTTGCTTAGGCATAAAGCGATAAGCCTAATCTTGGGCGTAAAGAGATTACCCATTCCTCTAGGCGTAAAGCAGATCACTTATGAATGAGATGATTCTTTCTTTGAAGCACTTTTTACGCTCCTACAAGACCCCCTTCAAAGTTTTCAAATATCTCTAAAATTTGAAATACTTTGAATAGAAGCGTAAAAGTTGAGATTTGACTTGCTAGCGTAAAATTTGGGATACGCAACAGCCATCCGCGTAAAAGTGGGGATGTCCAACAGTCAGCGTAATTTCCAACAGTGTCGGTCAACACTTAATTGTCATAATGAATTTCTTTTTTCGAAACTCTCAAATGCCCTTTCGCTTCCCCGAGTTTTGCATTTATAATGAGCAGTTTCCAAAGAGGAATATGGAGAGTTGATTTAACAATATAAATGAGGAGAAATTTTTCACTCTTGTCGTTCATCTCCAAAGTAACATGGCGCCCAAGAAGGAGACTAACACTGAAGAGGCTTCGGGCTCAAGGATTGACTTTGAGAGAGCACACAATTTTGTAGCGTGCTTCGGATTAACTCCAGCAGTCTTCAGCCGCATTGATGGTGGTCTCCCGACTGCATATGAGGGCTCAGGAGATGCAGAAGCGTTTTTGAATCTGATGCGTCGCTCCGGGATTCACAATATGCGTGAGTTAGGCGCCTCTCTTCGTCAGTCTAATGAGGGAGAGGGAAAATGAAATTCCATGTATTGTGACTCTCTTATATGTAGGAGTGGACCCCTTTATAAATAAAATCTTGATGTTAATCTAGTAGATAGAACTGTTCAACGCTTTATTTTGGTTGTTCATTCCCGAGAAACAAACCGACAGGTGGCGTCTGTCTTGTGGTTACGAGAGCCTTTAAATAGGATCTTCCCCCGAAATAGACTCTTCCCAATAGTTCTTCAGCCTTTATAAATAGCCAAGAATGTTTCACATATTCTCGTACTCATTCCTCTGAAGATAATTTTCTGTGATGTTGTTCTCCAACAAATGACAATGGCAGAGCTTTCCCACAGCGTTCTTTTGTGCACCCAGTCTTTAGACGCAGATTCAACCACCATTGGAGCCAAGCCATTCAACTCAAATGGTAAATCCGATAGTAAGCAAGTATTTGTCTTTCGAATTTGTCGTTGAATACATCTATTTTACGAATGTAAATTCTTGACGAGCGTAAAAACAAAAACTCGCTGAGATACTGGCGTAAAAGCCTTGCTGAATCATCAGCGTAAAAGCCTTGTTGAATCATCAGTATAAAAGCCTTGCTGATTGCTGACGTAAAAAGCCTTGCTGGATCATCGGCGTAAAAGCCTTGCTGAATCATCAGCGTAAAAGCTTTGTTGAATCATCGGCGTAAAAGCTTTGTTGAATCATCGGCGTAAAAGCTTTGTTGAATCATCGGCGTAAAAGCCTTGCTGACTTATTTTTAGTTTAGCGTTTAATACGCATCTGATGATACTTCTGATTTAAAACACTTCTTCTTTGTTGTTTTCTGCAGAAGTTTGGCTGAGCAGCTTTTCCAGAACCGGCGTTGGCGATTTTGACGCTGTGAGGAGCGTTCTTCTGACATCAACATCAGGGAGCTCATGCGCTTTTGATGCGCAAATCAGACAACTCAGAACTCTTCGTGAGATCGAAGGTTCTTCCTCTGTTGGTAGGAAGAGCCTTTATACACGGAGAGTTGGATGGTGGAGTCAACTCTACCCCGAGGAATCGGGTAGTAGAGTTCCTTTCACGGCAGAACTAGGAATCGTATCCCAATGCTGGATACGTTCCTTATCTCCTTTGAGGTGCTGTCCCTAATCCACCAATTGTATTGGCAGCAACGCGCCTTCGGGCTGCCCTACTCTTTCTCCTCTCGTCTGAGAGATAAGACCAGAGTTTGATTCCTGCTGTTCCGGTTGCCACTGGGGCTCAGACAGTCAGGAACTGCCACCAACAACGAACCCGCCAAAGAAGATCAAAAGAAGAAAAATAGATCTCTATTAGGTTATTGTTGGTGTATAGAATGAAAATCCAAGAATGTAGAAGATTTCCATTGTAACTTGTAAGAAAGTCTAAGAAATGTAATAGACTTTTTGATGATATGGGAATGAAATGACGATTCTTCTATGATCAATGATTTGTATCTATCTGGATGTAATATGGACATGATAGATAAATAAAATCTTATTTTCTATTTTAGAGTATATGATACTATCAGAGGTAGTATGGACATAATAGCATATATGAACTCAAAGGAAAATTAGATTAATATCTATGCAGAGGTTTAGAAAATAGAAGTGATAGATAGGAAAAAGAAAGTAGATTTAATATTTATTCAGAGGTCATGGGAACATGATAAATAGCAAATCCTACTTTCTAATTAATCGATAAAAATAGAAGATATATATAAAATCTCTTTCCCAGAGACAAGAAATCAGCTTAACCAAATCTTGGTGGCTGGGGATTAAGAAGACGGATGTTGTGAGCGTAAATGTCAAGGCGGTGGTTGAATCGGCGTGTTTCTTGGGAACAGAAAGGACGATTCAAATTCCATAATTAAATGGATGAACCTGGTAACATGAATGGACGAGCCTTTTCAGAAATGAAAAAGTCGTTAGCAATCCTCCTCCATAAATAGGTGAGAATTGCTTGTAACCCTTCATTCTTATTTCTCCTCCTCTGTTGGAAATGTCTTCCGAGGATGCCCAGCGAAAGAATGAAGTTTCCAAGGAAGTCGAGGGCATCATTGATACGTTCCCCGTTGAACTCCCTGTATCAGGCTCATCAGGCTCGACTGAAATAGGTGGAAGCTCTTCTGCGCCCAAGCCACCCGAAGACATTCTTGCTTTTTTAGTAGAGCCAGGGAAAACTCTTGAAGAAGAAGCATCGAGAATAGCTATCTGTAAACTTTTAGTTCAGGAAACGACGCCTTCTATACATTGGCCGACTATGTATTCAATAAGGAAGGGAGTGGCCCTCGTCCTTAGTCTTTTATCTTGAACAAAAAATAATAATAAAAGAAGTTTTATTTTTTGTTCTGTCTTCTCTTTTTATACATAGTATTTCTTAAGAAATTTGCCATTGATCGACAGCATGAGTAGATCTCCATTGGGCTTTGATAACCGATAGGCGCCATTGGAAAATACGGACTCAATTACATAAGGGCCTTCCAATTTTGCTTGGAATTTTCCTTTACTTTTATGAGTCATCACCATCGGTCTCCGAACAGTTAATACAAGCTCGCCAACTTTGAATACCCTCTCCTTAACTTTACGATTAAAAGTTCGAGATATGCGGGCTTGATACAGTTCAATGTGTTGTTGTGCTTGAAGACGCTTCTTATCCAATCCTTCCAGTTCTTGGAGTCGTAAGCGATCATTATTCTCTGTAGTTAGCTCATTAGCAATGGCTATCCGTAGAGAAGGGATCTGAATTTCCAATGGGAGAATGGCTTCGCATCCGTAAACTAATGAGAATGGTGTAAAACCAGTAGGAGTCCGGATTGTTGTTCGATAAGCCCATAAACATTCTCCAAGTTTCTCATTCCAATCACGTTTATTAGAAGAGACAAACTTTTTGAGAAGTTTGATGATCGTCTTATTGAAAGCTTCAGCTAAACCATTAGCAGCTGGATTATAAGCCGTAGAAGCCAAATTCTGAATTCGGTTCTTGTCGCAGAATCGATAAAATGCTTGACTGGCAAATTGTGGACCATTGTCATGAATTATTCGTCGAGGAATTCCGAAACGATAAATGACATGGTGCTTGATAAAACTGATCACATTAGATGTTTTCACTTCCGCAAGAGGGACTGCTTCTGCCCACTTCGAAAAATAATCGGTTATAGCTAGTATAAACCGATGTCCTTTGACAGAAGGAGGGTTAATAGGGCCAATAACATCCATGCCGCACGCTTCGAAGGGCCAAGAGGCTGCTGTAGGATGTAGAAATTCAGACGGTTGATGAATAAAATCAGCATGAATCTGACATGCTTTACATCTTCTGGCATAGTCCACAGCATCTGCTATCATAGAAGGCCAATAATACCCCATTCTCCGAATATGGTCTTGCAACTTTGGACCCGGTTGATGAGCACCACATACACCATCATGAGCCTCACGCAGTATTTGTTTGGCTTCGCTTTCTGAGAGACAGCGCAGCAAGAGTCCGTCATATGAACGACGATATAGCATATGTAAAGACGAATCATAATAGAATCGAAATGATCGTCTCTTAATTGATGTAGCTTCTTTAGGATCTTCAGGCAAAATTCTATGAACTGCATAATCAATGAATGGAGTTCTCCAATCTTTCTGTTGGAAACTTGACTCTGTAGTATAACTTTGTTCAATATGCAGATTATTCTTCACACAGAACAAGTCTCGGTCTAACAAAGTAATTGTATTTTGCCTTCTAATTGGGACAGCCAAGTCTGCAGCTAAACTGGCAAGAGCATCAGCCTCCACATTCTGAGAACGTGGTACAAATTCAATAAAGAATCCTTTGAATGAAAGGACCAACTCGACTACCACTTGATGATAGGGGATGAGATCAGAATTTCTGACTTCATAAGTTCCTCTAACTTGATTAACGATCAATTGAGAATCTCCATAAGCCTCTAGGAATTCAATATCCAATTGTTTTGCTACTTGGAGACCAATCAATAGAGCATTATATTCTGCTACATTGTTAGAGCATGGCTCGTTAAGAGAATAAGCACGGTATATGACCGTTTTGTCAGGAGAAACCAAGACAATTCCTACCCCAGAGACAATATTGCCTTTAGGTCCTACTCTTGATGCTCCGTCAAAATATAATTGCCATATATCATTCTTCAAAGTCATGTTACAATCCACTACTTCGTCTGGAATGTCTTCATATAACTTCAAAGTTTCAGGTATAGGATGAGCAGCTAAGAAATCAGCTAACGCTTGGCCCTTCACTAATTTTTGAGGCACATAAATCATATCATAAGGAGTGAGCAACATCGTCCAGGTAGCTAACCTGGAATTAAGAATGCTCGGTCTCCTCATCAATACTCGAATGGGATTTATTCTGGAGATGACATGAATAGTCTGTCCGGTGACATAATGTCTTGTCTTTTGGACGGCAAAAACCAAAGCTAGACATTCCTTTTCTACAGGAGTATATCTATGTTCAGCTCCGACCATCATCCTGCTCAGATAATATATTGCTTGTTCATGACCCATATCACTTTTCTGTGCCAGAAGAGCGCCAAGTGAATGATCCAAGGCCCGAACATATAGCAAAAATGGTCTTTCTATCACCGGAGGTACCAGAACAGGCGGGTTTGTAAGGTATTGCTTAATATCATTGAAGGCTTTTTGACACGCTTCATCCCAGACGAAAGATACTCCTTTCTTTAATAGACGGAAGAAAGGTTGGCATCTCCCAGAAAGATTAGATATAAATCTTCTGATATAAGCAATACGGCCCTGAAAGCCACGAAGTTCTTTCAGATTACGAGGAGGTTGCATTTCAAGAATTGCTTTAACCTTGTCGGGATCAACATGGATACCTTGAGAGGTAATGACAAATCCTAGAAACTTGCCACTGGAGACCCCTAAGAAAGACTTAGTAGGGTTCATTTTTAATTGATGTTGACGCATCAATTCAAATACTGTTTTTAAGTCCTGAATGTGATCATCCTTTGATCGACTTTTAACAGCGATGTCATCTACATAGCATTCAACTATATATCTTCCGTAGATGTTCTTGAAAGATATTGCTCATAGCCCGTTGATATGTGGCACCAGCGTTTTTAAGACCAAACGGCATAACAATATAGCAGTAGACCCCAAGAGGTGTACGAAAAGCAGTGTGCTTCTCATCTTCTGAATGTATCTTGATTTGATTGTATCCTGAGAATCCGTCCATGAAAGACATGCGTTCAAAATCACATGTATTGTCTATCATGATATCAGTAATTGAAAGTGGAAATTCATCTTTTGGACAAGCCGTATTAAGATCTCGGTAATCTATACAAACTCGGACTTTTCCGTTCTTCTTCATAACAGGAACAATATTGGCCACCCAATCTGGGTGTTGTTCTTCACGAACAAAGCCACACATAATCAGCTTTTTGACTTCTGCCTCAATTGCATCCATCATATCTTGTCTAAAGCGTCGTTGCTGTTGTTTTACAGGCTTGACATTAGGCAAAATGTTGAGTTTATGGGTAGCAACTGTAGGATCTAGCCCTGGCATATTTTTATAACTCCATGCAAAGATGTCAATGTAATCTTTTATAAGTTTTATTAGCTCTTTCTTTTCATCTTCAAAAAGATTCTTACTGATGAATATTGGTTTGGACGTAATTCTATCTCCGACATCAATCTGGATAACCTCATCTTCCGTAGGTGGCTGTCGTTGTTCAAAACGAAGTTCCCATTGGATATCCATTTGTTGAGCCCAAGGATCATTTTCAAATGGCTCTGGTTCATCATCGGTTTGAACCATATTGACTGAGAATACTTGCCCAGATGAGGAATGAGAAATATCGGATTCGATGAATAGAATTTCTTCTGATTCTTCGTTGTCTTTATATTGATGACTTTGATCATCAGAAGATAAAGTCATTCTTTCAATAAACTTGACAGCCATATACTCGAACAGGAAATCTTCATTGATATCACAAAGTACAGAATGATCAATATTTACATCATTTACAGTCTGATTGCTACGCTTCGGATTAATCCACAGTGGACCATCATCCGTCTTCTGCGTAGATTTGTCAAGATTGACAATCAACGGTAGTTCTGGATCATTCGTGCAAGAAGTACGTCCTTTGACCTTAATCATAAGAGGTTGAACTGGTAGAGTTTCCACTACATCTTCTGCTGCTTTGGAGGATCCCTCATAGTCTTTGTGGTACTCTTTTCCAGATCTTGTACCAGCAAAAGTTTCTTCTTCAGACTCAGGAGAAGGAAATACCATATTACAGGATTTAATTTTTCTTCCCTTAGCCTTCTTCTTGTGGGGGTTGTTGTGAGGCACTTCAGAACCCAATCCAGCAGTAGAATTCTGATTTTGAATTTGTAAAGGAAGACGTATTCCTTTATCATAATTCAAACCTTCTGCCTTTTGAAAGTCGTAACCCATTTTCCTCATGAGAAGGACAGATTGCTGACTATACAAGTGAGTGGGCAGCGAACTTTTGACAGGTGTTTCAAAAGAGGAGGAAGCAAGACCTTCTGTAACCTCAGGAGAATGAAGAATAGATGTCTTTGTAGTTACAGGAGGAGGAGGATTAGGAAAAATCCATGTCAGAGCTTTTTCATAAGCAGCAAAGACTTGTTGTGTCCGATATAAAGGGACACTATTCATGGCTAGCTACTGCTGATGGGTAAGCTTGAGCTTGGTAGGGGGAGATAAACTTGGAGGACAGATGTTCAGTCCTTTCAGTCTATCTTCTAAAGGGAGGTCGTCCCATAGGTGATCCAAGTCATCAGAATATGGAAAAACATGAGAAATCATGTTGCAGGTTTTGACTTTCTTACCCTTCTTGAATTTTGAAGTTTTACCTTTATTTTCCAACTCAGGCACTAAGTCAGGATATACCCACATGATTTCACCATTCTTCAATGTGAGCGGCAGCAATCTTGCATTTTCTTTCCTGGCAGGCGGGATATTTACGATCTTCATCGTCGCCTTTGGAATTGGGATAATTCCATCTGGGACTTGCTGTGGAGGAAAATCTCCAAACTGAAGAGAGACCATGTTGGTTGTTACCGTATGGTCATCATTGGTTAAAGCGATAGCGCCACCATTTATCTGTTCTTGAATCTTCTTTTTCAAGACATAGCAAGCACTGGTATGATGATTAATGTATCTATGATAGATACAATATTTGGGATTGTCAGTCAGATTCACCTCATTAGGCCTTTTTGGCTCTGGAATCTGAAGTTTGCCACTTTTCACCAGACACTGAAATATCCCTGGGATATCACTTTCGTCAAAAGAGTATTCTTCTTTTGACCTGGAAGATTCTTGATTACTTAACGTCGTTTTGTTCTTGGAAAGATTGACCATAAGAGTATCTTTTCCTTTCACATTACGATTGCCAAGATTACTACCAGGATTACCCTTCTTTCCTTTATCTTCTGAAGCGAAAATCATCCCGTGTTCCCGAGCCAACCTACCATTGGTCTCGGCAGAAACTGCTGCTATGATAAATGAAGCCCAATCTGAGAATTGGGAACCTGTGAAGACAGCAATAGATGGTCGCAGATTCATCTTATATGTATCAATCAACGCTGAATCTGGCATACCAGGAGGCATCTTGAGAGTAGCCTGTCTGAAACGTTCAATGAACGTTCGAGTATCTTCTTTCTCCTTTTGTTTGATTTCTATTAAGGAGGACATGTTCATGTCCATACCTCCTTCATAGAAGCGGAAAAGAAACATTGCCTTGAATTCGTCAAAAGACGAAATAGAGTTATCAGGTAAGCTACGATACCAGTCATAAGCTGAACCCGTCAAGCACCCAATGAACACTCAAGTGAGGAGAGCATCATTTTTCTGTAAGTGTACAGTCATAATATCAAAGTAGTTGATATATTGACTGGGGGATGCTTTTCCATCGAATAAGACCATGGATTGTGGCTTGAACTTCGGTGGAAAGGGTACATCATTCCAATGAGGAGGATAGGGTTGCTTAATCCCTAACCTCTGAAGTTGATCTTTGTGCCTCAAAACCTCAAACTGTGCTTTGAGTAGCTTCACTGGTTTGAGGAAGCACATTTGATTGAATAGTCGTTGGATGTACCGTAACCCCCACTGGAGGTGGTACATCTTCTGGAATGATGGGATCTGGAGATGCAGAATTTTGATTAACAGCAGGTTCTTGAATATTCGAAGGTATATCAGCCCCTTGACTATCTTGAGTTTGTGCTGCTGCTGGCACCGGAGTTATTACTGAGGGTTGAGCAGTTTACTGATTCAAAATTATTTGGTGCATGCTTTGCACCATGTTGAGCATGTCTTTCAATGATTGCTCCATGGCAGTGAGACGTTGTTCCGTATTAGCAGATGACGTCTCTGGTTCATCTCCAACAGCGTAGGATTCAACCTCTCTTGAAGATATAGAGGGATTAGTATAAAAGTATGAATCCACACTATCGGTATCAGACTCAACAGATTGAGTACCCCCAGCTTCTGAATCAGAATTCTGTAATTGTCCTTGTCTTCTTGATCGAGTATTTTGATATACTCCTTCAAAGGAATCAAGAAGTCTGTTGAATTGTTGTTGACCTGGGGTTTGGGACGTATTTCGTCTTGGACGTCGTCCTCTGTTAGTATGAGATGCCATGTTGACTGATGCATACAACAACTCATCTTTTTGGTCTTCAGCTTGATGTTGAAGTGAAAAATTCAGTCGATCAAAAACTGACCGTTTTGAAGCTGAACAACAACAATTGATCACAACTTGATGATATCCACATTGGTGTCTTTCTTGGGGGAGCATCACCGGAGATTGTGAATTCTTACGTTTTTGCATTAGTAATTCACGTAAGTCAAAAGAAGTGGAGGAAATATTCTTCTTTATTACATTTGGGGTAGAAAAACGTTTAGTCCCCTGTGTATAAAGAAAATTACTGACTTCATTCGCAGAACCAAACTGTACATTTTTACGCGTTTGGAGTTGTGTGCGTAAATCTTGAGATTTAGCACGAAGGATCCCATTTTCATGGCGTGTAATTTGCCAGTTTGGTACTTTGCGTAGAGCAGTATAAGAAGGTTGTTGGTGTAGGATAGAAGTTTTATCAACATCACTTTACGCTGTATGCGTTTAGGTATATTCACATTAGATGTGCAAACATCGTTGTGAATTTTATCTACACTGTCACAGACAGAAGACTTATCTTTACGCGTAAAACGTAAAAATTGATTATCTACCACATCACAGATGGGAGATTTTGTTTTACGCGAGGAGCGTAATTTGTGTGAATCTACCACGTCACCGACGGAAGATGGGTTCTTACACTCAGAAACATTAGAATCTGCCACATTACAAATGGGAGACTCATTCTTATGTCTTGAGCGTAAAATTTGGTCTTTACCCACTGAGCGTAAAACTTGATTCTTACGCAGTGGGCGTGAAACCTGATTATCTTCTCCGTTACAAACGGGAGATAAATCATCACACTTTGAGTGCAACTCTGAAGTAAGGACTGCCTCGTTACTAACGGGAGCCCCTACGACAGGAGTGGGAAGAATTCCCTTTTCACCAGAAGTCACAGAGAGATCAGAAACCACTTTGGATTTGGGAATCCAAACTTTTCGTGCTTTGCGAGACTTTTAAACATTGGAGTGGCAAGAACCACCCCCAGTTCGGAGCATTTCTTCATAGGCAGTCTGGTCGAAGTGTACAACCAGAGTCTTCTTAGTCGAACCGACTGAAACATCATCATATTGAGCAATCACTTCCTCGTCGGAGGAGAAAGTCGTCCCCAGCAGAGTCGCCATTTTGTTTCACTTAACAAAATTGCCAAACAAAAGTGTTGGATTTTGAAAATAAAACGAGAAAGAGTACAAGAAGTACAAATTTGATTCTGGGAAAGTATTGCTATGGAAGTCTGATTCGTAAATGATCACTTTGTTCCTTGGACCATATGATGATGAAGAAGATCACTGCTTGAAGTAGAACAATTGGAAGAACTAAGTCACCAAAAAGGTATCGACGCACTTGGGCACTGATGGCGAGGCCGAATGCTTTCCTGCTTTGCTTCACTCTGTTCTAGAAGAAAAGTTGAAAAAGAATGCTCTGGAGAATCAAAGTCTCAAAGTCCTGATCTCTGTATTCTCTCCTGTTCTCTCTCTGTCTGTTTCTTTGAAAAAAAATGAGTCTATTTATAGACTGGGGCTTCTGTGCGTAAAAAGACACCAAGATCTGTCTTTACGCTAACAACTGCCACCCATGATCAGAGTCATCCTTTGCATACGTTGACACGCGTCCCATCATTTCAGCGAAAATAGGATGCATGTACACACGTTCTTCGAAATATATGGCATGAAGGTCATGTAAGCAAACCACGTTCCATATTGGCCAGAAAGAATAGGGCGTAAAAACAGCTCCAACATCCTCTGAGCGTAAAACAGTGAGATGAGCGTAAAAATAGCTCTGTCATAGGTTTCCTGCGTAAAGTGGTTGTTGAATAACCTTGAGCGTAAAATGGCTCAAATAGACTTTACGCACACATTGTTTTATGAGCGTAAGAACTCATGTAAAACTCCGTGCGTAAAAGAAACCGTTCAATGAGCGTAAAGTAGCTCGATCTCCATTAAACGACAACAATGGTTCTTTGTATAAGACAAATCCCATTGAATTCTGTGGTAAATGCCATCATTAACATCTTCATGTCAGAGTTTGCATTAAATGCTAGATTTGACAGCTTTGTCCAGCGTGAAGTAGACTGTTCTGTCCTTGGCGTAAAACCATGGGTATAGCCTCGAGCGTAAAATGATCAGCTTGCTTAGGCATAAAGCGATAAGCCTAATCTTGGGCGTAAAGAGATTACCCATTCCTCTAGGCGTAAAGCAGATCACTTATGAATGAGATGATTCTTTCTTTGAAGCACTTTTTACGCTCCTACATCGGTGTCGCTCCGGGAAGGTTTTTCTTCGATTCGATCTACCGGGAGGTATAAATCCCTTCTCCTTTTCATTTTCTCATGCATATAGGTCTATTTTGAACCCATAGGAATGACCCCCATGGTTTTGTGTCCATTCATGTCCATTTCGTGTCCATTTGGGCACTTGTAGAGGTGTCCTAGGTGTAGGTTTGTGTCCTAATGGGTAAAACCTCTATTTAGACACATGGAAAATTATTATATATTGATTTTGTATTGTTCTAATATTTATTCCATATTTTTGCTTGTGTTTAGATTGAGTTTTTCTATGTATCATATTGTGTCATATTGTTAATATCATATATGTATATATTTGGTGATATATATTAATCTCTATGTAAAAAAATAAAATATATATGTATATATATATAATATGGTATATATATATGTGATATGTTGGATGTGTTGTGTTGGTGGTGGGTTAGTGTGGTCGGCCAAGTTTGGTAGAGTGTGGATGTGTTGTGTTGGTGGAGGGTGTGTTTTGAAGGTGTTTGATTGTATGGATGATAGGGAGTGATGGTTTGAGAGCATTTGTATGTGTGTTATATAGAGAGGGTGGAGTGTGAGTAGAGTGGTAGTTTGGGAAGGGAATCCTGCTGCTAACAGCAGCAGGACAGTAGCAATTCAGTCCCACATTGCCCACATGAAAGTTCCCATAGCATCACAATACCTGTCCAATATTCAGGCCTATTAGCAGCCCCTACATGCCCCATTGACAGTCCACATGGTCACCACAAATCAGTCACAATGCCTAACCCAATATCAGTCCATTGATACCCATCTAAACTATCCTAAACCAATCCATGTTAGCCCCATCTAATCCCCATAGGAACCCCCCCTAAACAGCAGCAATAACAGGGCATTACCAGCCCATTGAACCATGTCAAACCCAGTCCTTGGACAGCCATGAACAGCCCTGTTATACACCAATGTTGGCTGTCCATGTGACAGTCCAACATGGTTCACAATCAGCCCTGTACATATCCCTAACACAGCCATTAAACCCCTATCCAAAACCTGTCATAAGCAAGCCCCATTTCAGTCCATAATTTCAGCTATATAAGTGTGTGTGTATGAGTAGATATTGAGAGAATGAGAGAGTGATATAGGGTGGTGAAGGGATGAGTAGAGAGTGAGTTTGAGAGTAGAGATTTGATTAGAAATTGATATAGAGTTAAAGAGTTAGAGAGGGAGAACAACCCTTAGCTTAGCCTATATCTAAGCCTAAGTGTGTGTGTGTGCGTGAGTTATATAGGAGAGCCTACATGTAAGCCTATATAATATATGTTGTGTGTGAGTTGTATAGGAACCTATAGATGAGCCTAATAGGTAGCTAATTGCCTATGTGTATGTAAACCTATATGTGACCATATGTTGTGAGTGTGTGTGAGCTTGTGGTGTGTGAGTTGGGTGAGTTGTGTGAATGTAAGGTAATGAGAATGGTATATGAGGTGGGTAAAGGATAAATAGTTAACATGTGGTCTTAGATGACCTAGATACTAGGTTTTCTTGGTAGGTAAAGTTAATATAGGATGGTATCTAGCTATCCTAGGAAGCCTAGGCTAGTATTCCTAGGTTAGAGTGGTATTGGACAAGGTATTGGTATTTACCTTGGTAAGGTAATATAGGTAATGCATAGAAATAGGGTATTTAAGTTTGGAGTCTAAGATAGAGTTAGAACTTGGTTTTCTTGGTTGGTAATGATCAAATATAGTGCTCATAGACTAGTTTTGACGTCGGTTGACCATTTTGACCAAAAGTCAACAAAAGTCAACCGAGAGTCAAACTTAGCCTTTAAGCAACCAGATTTGACCAAAACCAAACCAGAGTTGACCAGTTGACTGAAAGTCAACAGTTGGTCAACGTGTGACTTAGATTTGACCTAGATTGACCTAGAATTCATTTAGAATGCATTGTAATGCATCTTATTATCATTTTTGGGCTCATAGTGACTTGTACTGTTCTATAGGAGACAGACACCACTCCTCGGACAGTATATTCTCTTCAGACACTCAGGCTATCAGGCGAGTACATTCTCTGACCGTTTTATACTTGTATGGATTTACATTCTTGCTCTAGATTACTGTACTTGATGGTGACACGATCTTTATCACGGATTGGTACTATATGGATCTTCTTCTGAGATGTTATCTTCTTGTATTCACTAAGTACATATTGTGATGTGCGTTTCACTTACATGTTGTATTTATTGAATACCCTTATCATTGTACACTCATTGTGCATATTGTACTCTCAGTATCACATTGAGCCATTGTACAAGCCATTGTACAAGTCATTGTATAAGGTAACGTAACTGAATTGGATCCTTGTGTATTGATTGGGGAGGGGGAGTAGAAAATGGTTATGTGATCAATCGTATTGTATAAGAAATTGTATATGTCCATTGTACACCCACGTACAAAGGAGTCCCATTTTATTGTATAACCTAACCCGTTTACATAACCATATTGTGCTCTAAAATCACATGTTCCTTACAGTCTTACTTATAATATTTAGATATTTCCTGTTATCAAATCTCTACTGTTTTTCATATATCTTCTTCTTTCAGCGTTTCATGTACTTTACTCTATTGCATGCTTTATATTTCCTAACTCGTTATGAACTGCGTGAGATGTTTTGTGCTCGCTCCCGTCCTGACTGGACCTGTTGAAAATTTTACAGAGGATGAGGAGGAGGCCTGCATAGACACCTACTATGGGGCAGCTGTAGATGCCATGTGTGACCCAGATTTCCAGCCTGATCCACTAGCTTAGAGACTGAGGCTCCCTAGTCTAGGTTTTCTATTTCTGTCTTTTGAGATCTAGTTGTATATATTCTTTCATTTCAGTGCTAGAGTCTTGTATTGAGCTGGATGTTCTGATTTGTTATGTCAGTAGACACTTAGACTCTCTGGTTGTATTTATGTGGTTTTTCCTTCATTTCAGTATTTATCTATCTATCTTCCTATCTGTCATTCTGCTTTAGATGTGATTGAGACTGTATATTGCTATGTCACCTCCATTCGGAGTGTATACACTGTACAGGTACCTTTATATTTGTTAGATGATTGACCTAGGACAGCGTTCTACCGCCGACACTACGGCGTAGGCTGGGCGTTGTTACGTTCTCGCACCCTCACAGTGGGTGCGGGTCGTGACAATATATATATATATATATATATATATATATATATATATATATATATATATATATATATGAGTTTAATATGGTAGTATATAAGATTAATGATAGCAAATATAGTTAAATAATTTTTTTTCCTGATTTAGCAGTTTAGCACTCTCTTTTTCTCAAAAATATTAACATCTCTTCTAAAATTACTCTAATAGAGTTGGTATGGTAGTATCATTTTATTTTTAGTATATACTTGTAGACAATCCACTATATGCAATATCTAATTACAATAAGAAATTCATATGAAAAATAATCATATAAAATTAATGATAGCTAATATGAAAACTTTATATGACAATTAATTTATAGTCATTGAATGAAGAATAGTTAATTTACATTTAACTACAACTAATATAATTATTTTAAAATGTCATTCACACAAATACTAAAACTACGATCCAATATAGTTGATATGTGAGTATTAACATGTCATTGTATTTAGTAAACATATAGAAAATCCACTATATATAGTATCTAATTATAATAAGGTATCCATATGGAAAGTAATTATAAAATTAATAATAGCTAATATGAAAACTACTAGCATATATGATAGTTATTCAAAATAATATGACAACTAATTGGTGGTAGTACTCATTCAAAACATACGAGTAAAAGCAGTTAACTGCAATTAATGTAATTATTTTAAATTTTATGTGTAGTTAGTTTGGTTATTCACACGAATATTTTTCAGGTTAGGTCCCAGGCTGGATTTGGGTTTTGCTCGGCCCGTCCCAACCTCTGATCAAGTCCAGTCCGGTCCAAAACCGTTCAACACTGGGCCTAGGCCGGCCTGATCCGGAACACACCTTGAGTCGAATCATATA
Organism: Iris pallida; assembly: GCA_029216955.1. Lineage (NCBI taxonomy): Eukaryota > Viridiplantae > Streptophyta > Magnoliopsida > Asparagales > Iridaceae > Iris > Iris pallida. Next base: position 1,646,654 of record JANAVB010045019.1, read on the forward strand.
TTGTCCTTTTCTTTTCTTTTCTTTTGATGTGTGTTTTAGACTTGGGTGCGTTTGATTGCAAGGTGGAAAATATGTGGAAAAGAAATTAATTCCATGGAATTGTTTTTCTAGGAAAAGAATTTCCATGGAAAACTTAATTTGGGTGTGTGATTGCCATTATTTTTCACGGAAAATAGTTATTTTTCTGTGGGTTGGACAAGTTTCATTTTTCACCATTTTAGATGAAAATATGGAAAATGATAGTCTTTTGGAAATTAATTTCATGAAAAATATAAGCTATCAAACACTACAATTGGTGGAAATTTTGTGATTTTTCCATGGAAAAAAAACCTAATCAAACACAGCCTTAGTAGACATAAATAACCAACTTGTAAGAGATAATTGGTTACCATACTTGGTGGTCGGATCAAGGAATGATTAGAGCTAAAGTAGGGTTAGATTAGTCTAGATTCTTGCGGACTGATTCTCTAGTAATGACTAATTAGCATTTAGACCATACATTTTATATCAGCTGATACGTCGAACTGAAAAGTTTGGCAAATTTTATTTTGGGTTTTATTTCATTTTTTTTGTTATACCCTTCCTCCATGTTGAACAATAAAACTTTTATATATAGGAGGATACAATGAGAAAAATAAAAATTGAGAATCCTAACTTTTTAGTTGGACGTGACTTAAACTCAAAAATGGTATAAAATTTAGAGTCCAAATGGTAATTAGTCCTTCTAGTAAAGAATAAAAAAAAAAAGGAAAAATGATGTTAGAGTAGCTTTCAGAGCATCTCCAACCCTATTGTCTTATTTTGTGTTGTGAATCTTAGGTGGCATGGGACACAAGACAATGTCTTGTATAGGTGGCAAGATTATATTCACAAATGATAATGAGTTTAAAAAGTCATCTCCAATGCAAAAGTATTGAAAAGACAATACAAAGTAATTTTTACAACTTCCAAGACAACTTTTACTCTTCTACTTCTTTTTATAAACATTTTTATTCACAAATGATGATGTGGACATAAAGATATTGTGAAGTGCATTGTCTAGATCTAGACAACCAACTTCACATTGTCTTTGCCATGTCAACTCCACACTTTACTTCACATTTGCGTTGGAGAAGTACTTTTGGAAAAAATGATTGTCATTCCTATGTGGCAACCATTTTTTTTTCAAACTCACAATAGGGTTGGAGATGGTCTCAGATTGCAGAAAAGAGAGGAGAATCCATCACTCATATTTATTTTTCGGTGCTTTAGCAAGACTCAGATTGGAAAAGGCTACGGTCCGAGCAGGTTTCTGACAGCCCGGCCCACTAACACCTCGAAGCATGTGTAAAAAAATTTGTCAGATCAGGCCCAAAGGTTAAGACCCATTCCTCTGTGATCTTCGACTTGGGCTGGCCCTGATTGCCCTTGTTGCGGCTTCCTTGCCGAGTTTCGGAACCTCGACCACAACCGCGTCTTGACGGGCGTCAAGGGAGGGGGCCTTGTAGGCAAGGATGGATCCAAAAACTGTAGCTGGATGGGCTTGGGCTACCATGGATTACGGTGGAGCTAAGCCACACTAATCCATAAAAAAAAATCATGTATATATATATATATATATATATATATATATATATATATATATATATATATATATATATATATATATATATATATATATATATATATATATATACACTAGCATATGTGTACGTGCCTTGCACGTATTTTAATATTTCTTAATTAGTTTATGAAGACTCTTTAGGAAGACCAAAGGGTAGTCTTCCTAATTACTACGTTGTCCTTATTAAAATTAATGAACTATTTTTAATTAGTATAAGTATGTAAGGGTATTTTTGGAATTCAAAAGTTTCACCATCTAAGTTTTCCTATTATATAGTAGAATAGAGAATAGATGAACTATTTTTAATTAGTATAAGTATGTAAGGGTATTTTCGTTTAATTAGTATAAGTATGTAAGGGTATTTTCGGAATTCAAAAGTTTCATCATCTCAGTTTTCCTATTATATAGTAGAATAGATGAACTATTTTTAATTAGTATAAGTACGTAAGGATATTTTCGGAATTCAAAAGTTTCACCATCTAAGTTTTCCTATTATATATATATATATTGAAGAAATGGGTAATTGTGGCGAACTCGTCTCCACTGAGGCTCGAACTCCTGACCGCTTGGGCCGCATGCATCTCTCTTAACCACTAGGCTAGAGGTCATTTGCTATATATATATATATATATATATATATATATATATATATATATATATATATATATATATATATATATATATGGAGCGGATCGGGAGCCCCGCCCGCGGAGCCCCGCCGAAGCCCCGCCCCTCCTTAGCCGTTGGATCGCGCGGGCGGGGGCGGGCCCCACGCGGGCCCCGCGCGATCCGATGGTGCAGGGGGGGCGGGGCTTCGACGGGGCTCCGCGGGCGGGGCCTTTGATCCGCTCCCATATATATATATATATATATATATATATATATATATATATATATATAAGAGAAGCTTTTTTTTTCTTTTCTAAATGTCTCGTTTTGTTCGTGGAATCATGAAGTTCATTACTTTTCTATGTTTGAGTGCTAAAGGAATTGAGGAGGAAATAAAAGTGATTCCTGATAGAAGAAAAATTAGAAAAAAAAATTCTGAAATTTTCCAACTAACCCACCAAAATTTTGTAATCGATGTATTTTTATTTTTTATTTTTTTAGGAGTTAGCCCACAACTAACCCACCATAAGTCAATTTAGTCCATTCCAGTTTATATTTCTGAATTCGTCCCTGTAGCCAATGTATATAGTATTATAAAATAAAATAAAATAAAATAAAGTTTCAATCCACATATAGTAGTCCATTGCTCCAAACAAATAAATAAAATAAAATTGTTTAGCTCAAGGTGACTGAATTTTTGGGTCCGTTCTTGGATGAGTATAAATTTAGCAATTCGGCAAACGGAAAAATTTTGGAATGTCAAAAGTACGAGTATAAATCGGATCAGTACAAATAAAATACGTTTTGTACTGCTCCGATTTATAAAAATTCGGTCAAATATACGAAAATTAAAAATTTGTGGTTAGAAACTTCACATTCTTAAATATGTTGTCAAATTTGGGTAATTAAATAGGTTTCCACCACATTTTTTTACCAATTTTTTCAATAATTTGTACGAAACACGTTTAAAATACCGTACGCTAAAATTTACGTACTGATTCGAATATTTCAAAAGTACACAAGTATTATACATTTATGAAAGATACGAAAAAAATTTGCATATAATACGAATTTATTGGGGGTGATTGCTAACACATAGAAGCCAATACGACAAAGTAGGTGATGATATATACCAAAGCTTTGACGACCAAGTGGTTGAGACATACACACTAATGATTTGAGGGCAGAGTATTAGATCCGTCGTATATATTTGTTATTGATTCATGCAAGCAGAAACTCGTTCTTTATAAGAGTGTATATATCGGTAGATAATATTTAGTATTTTATAGGTAGTGTTGAGTATTTTAAGTAGTGTAATCTACTATCCCAAAAATATGATTTTTGAAGACTGCTGGGTCATAGGTCAAGGTTTATTCTAGACGGAGAACTAAATTGACGATATTGAAGACCAAAATGATATTTGGCCCGCCGGCGGGCTAGTCCGCACGCCGGCGTGACACTTCCCCATTGGCTCCCCTCCTATTCGCATGGGACCCATGCCGGCGCCCTGCCAATGGGGGAGCGCCGCGTGGCCGCGGGCTAGCCCGCAGGCGGGCCATGTAGCACCGCCGTATTGAAGATATCTTTTAGTAATCCTGGAGGAGTCACTGCGATACTGGATTTTTTTTTTTAAATTTTAAATCACGCTTGTCTGTCTGGATGATTGTCCAATTTTGAAGTCTTATATGACTTTTTTGACGTCAGATGTAATATTCGAAACTTTTTGTATACACTATACTAGTATATCACCCGTGCGATGCACGGTTTGTATATTTAAAATTATTTTAAAGCGCAAAATAAATAAGTGAATGTTCTTGTCATTTTTTAACATTTGAAATTAAAACAAAAGTTAGAATAAACTCAATTTTGAAATACATGTAAGATAACATTACATTAATATGATTATTTAATAATTAAATTTTAGCAACGTAATTATCATTAGTACTATCTATGTAATTCACAAAATATCTTGGACCAACATATATTAATATGTTGTTGAAGGAATTATAATAATATATACCTCAATGTAAATAAAATAAAACGATAAAGTCTATTTTGATGACATAAAAGATAACATTTCACTTACTTCTACAAATTTTGAAATACTTCCTTATACACAACATTTGTTGTTGAATTACATTGATCTCCATCTTGGCTGCATATTAAAATCTTCAATCCTTTCTTACTTGTTACCCTTGAAACCGCAACATATAACTGTCCGTGACTAAAAACGGGATTCTTCAAGAAAAGTCCAACATGAGAAAGTGATTGACCTTGACTTTTGTTTATTGTCATTGCATAAGAAACAATCAATGGATATTGTCTTCTTTGAAACTTGAAAGGCAACCTTGGATCAGAAGGTGTCAGTGACATTCTTGGAATCAAAACTTTATTACCAGCATTGTCTCCACAAAGAATCTTTGCTTCAAGAACACGATTGCCTAATTTTGTAATCAGCAATCTAGTACCATTACATAGGCCAGCTGAATGATCTATATTTCTTAGTAACATTACTGGGGTACCAACTTTCAATTTTAATTCGTGATTCGGTACACCTGAACATTTAATACTATTCAAGAACTCTGGAGTGTGAACATCTGATAATAAGTCAACATTGGCATCTGACTTGGATGGACTATCAGAACTTAAATATGTGCTTGCATTACCAGAATTCAGTGAGATCATGTACTCATTTACAGACTCGACAACATCAAGAGTTGGCGCTAATATAGCTCTATCCTTCAAGAAATCTGGATCGATGACGAAATTCGCAAATGAAGGATATGTGCTCTCAACAATTGTTTGCAGTGGATCATTTGCATTACTAAGTAAAATATCACTTGGAATATCGATACTTGCACAACCATCATTATGCCCTCCAAGTGTTCCATCTCCTATACTTGCAATCCATTCAGAAAACCGTTTGAGCTCTTCACTTTCAGATGTTATGCTACAACCTTGAAGTCTCATGTTTTTTGTCAACCTCAAAACTTTGCAGTTTTGCCAAATATAAGAAGAATTTATAGTTGCATGAACTATATCTTGTCTACTACCTTTCGGAATTACAGGCAATATTTGTCGAAAATCTCCTCCGAAGACAATTGTTTTTCCTCCAAATGGTGTCTCAGAACTTAGTGGATTGCTAAATTGCATTATATCTCTAAGCGATCTATCCAACGCTTCAAAGCAATATCGATGCATCATTGGCGCTTCATCCCAAATTATAAGTTTGCACCTAACAATTAGGTCTGCAAGTTGACTTCCTTGTTTGATATTGCATGTTGAATCCTCATTTACATTTATTGGAATAGCAAATCTTGAATGAGCTGTTCTTCCACCAGGCAACAGAAGTGATGCTATCCCACTTGAAGCCACATTTAGAACTATTTCTCCCTTAGATCTCAAGCATGCAGATAATGTTTTCCAAATGAACGTTTTTTCCAGTACCGCCATATCCATATAAAAAGAAAACACCACCATTTGTAGAATTAACAGCATCCATTATTGTGTCGTAAACATGTTGTTGTTCATCATTCAAGCGAGCAAGTAGGTGCACGTGTTCTTCTGCTAGAGCCGCTCTATCATAATTTAATTCATCATGCACCAATCTATTTGTAGTATTTGATAAGGAGTCCATGTTGGAAATGGCATTGATGGAAATTCTCGCAAACTTCTACCACAATTTCTCAGTAACTTTTCAATCTCAACCAAAGCGTAATTCTTAATGTCATCCTCACTCATAAGCAAATCTAGAATTAAAGAGAGAGAATATGTTGAAATTAACGATCAAATAATATGCAAAACACAAATTAAACTTAAAAATAGGAAATAAAACAGTTTACCTTGGTCGTGCAAAGCAATTCGTTGATTATATAAAACATCATCTGATAAGTATGTCCAACACTTGTTCCAAAGTAATTCAGGCCGACTTATAGAGCCAGATGACAACAATGTCACAAATAAATTTCTCAAAGAATATGCAGATGCCCAATAACTTGCCTCAATAATACCATCGATATACTCATCATCATCCTCCAATAAACCTAAAACATAGCAAGCTTCACGATATGACTCGTAATGAATACCATTGACTTTCTTAATATCATCATAGCATTTAGGTCCACGGACGATATTGAGAAGACATCTTAAATGGTACATCTCACCGCAACCAGGTGGAACATAAAAAATTCGACCTAATGAGAAACATTTTTTCTCGGAGTCCACTCTCTAGTCTTCTGTTTCCAAACAAATTTTTGTGGAAATTCTGCATATGTGAGATTTTTTGCCTCTGGATATCGCTTATTCGCTTCAAACCAAGCTAAGAACATGCTTTCATTCACACTGGCACGATCAATAATGGTATCAATAGCATCTGCGTCTGAGAAAATAATAGGCTGCTCGTCGGGTAAGTGAAAGCTAAGTCGCTCAACAGGAGGATTCTTATATTGGATCTCAAAACCAAACAATCTCCATGCTGCCTCACAAGCAGAAATGTATCTACAATCGTAATACATGTTAATTTTATCTATTGGTTTTTTGGTTTCCTCATCGTCCGTAGTTCTATAGAAGGATGCAGTTACACGATCATGCCCTTTATTCACATACTTGAACAAATATTTTATAGATCGAGACTGATTGCACCATTCAACATTCATATGACCACCATACTTCAACAATAGATAACGATTATGAGGCACTACAAATCGATTATCTAGTTCAACGCCATTCTTAAAACCGTCCTTCCATCATCTCCGCGTCTATATACTGGATATCCGTCTTCATCAACCAAAGTATTTTCAACAAATTTTTTCGGAAAATGCTTTGAGCAACGACCATCTGACATACATGGTGAATTCTTTCTTGCAACACCACAAGGTCCATGTATCATAAAATCTCGCACTGCATTGTAATAGGTAGGATCTAATTTTGATCAGGAATTTCTGCTGAGATTATATGATCTATATATTTACCCGATGGAAACTTATCTTCTTTCGCTAGGAACAATAAAATATGAGCATGCGGCAACCCACGTTTTTGAAATTCAACCGTATATATAACTGAAAAACAATAGAAAACAATTAATATTAAATCTATTAATAAAACACATGATTAAGTACAAAAAATATAGCAAAATCATTACCAGCTCTAACTGTTCCAAATATTTATTATGTTTCAGATCTTTGATCAGCCCATCCAATTTCACCTTGAAAAACCCTACATAATATATCTGGTCGATCTTCAGGATGAAGACCTTTTTTTTCAACATATCGAAGTATTTCAGGCCATTTGGGGTTGCATGTAAATGTTATAAACAAATCCGGGTAACCAACCCATCTGCATATTGCCATTGCGTCTTGGTAATTTTGAATCATGTACCGGGCACCTCCTGTAAAAGAAGATGGTAGAATGACTCTTTTCCTTGAGTAGTCGGATCTGTTTCACCTCGTAATGCATCTGTAAGACCTTTATACATCTCACACCGTAATTGTTTTTGATGCGTTCGAATAAATTTTAATCTCGCAGATTCAACCATTGTATAAGCATCAACCAAAAATTGTTGCATAAGTCTTTTAGTAGCAAATTGATAGAAGGCTCATTATCCCTTTCATGCAGTCTATAAGCAAACCGTTCTCTAGTACTTACTCTCCTTCTTCCACCATTACTTCTATTTGTTGATTCAGATAATTGAATGTCTTCTCTATAACCATCTTCACCGTAGGGAAAGATCAAGGGATATGTAATGCTAAATAAGAAGCATGTAACTCATTTATTCGTTGTAGGTTCCCAGCTTGTGTTTCAACCATAATATCTCTATCACCTAAGCATTCATCAAGATCTCCAACTATCAAAGCAGCAACTTCAGAAACTGTAGGTAAATTATACTGTCGTCCATCTCCATGTCTCCTTCCTATCAATTTCAATCGGACGTTTGAATTACCTCCTTCACATATTTTTTTGCGAGCCATTCTAAAAGACTTAACTAATACATTATTTTGATCCAACATATCCTTCAACTCACGTACAATTTCTGCATGCAAATTATTAATATTACCGTTCTTCCTGAAATAATGTAAAAAAATATAAGATAACTGAATATATTAATAATCAATGATCAATATACAATTATATATATCTGGGAAAAATATTCGATAAATACCTAACAGCTTTCATTCTGTTTTGAATTTCATTTTCTGTATCATAATATATAGCTATGCAAATTTTGGACTTGAACCTTCAACGGGTAATAAACTTCCTAATAGATGGTAGTTTTGCCCATGCATTCTAAAAATTGGTGGAGAATTTCCTTGATTTGGTTCCGGATCAACCTTGCCTCCCATTGAAGTGAATGAGAACATGCTGTTATATGATCTTATATTTTCTAGAAAATGTTTGCTCTTATCACTCACACCATATAATAGATCATTTAAAACTTTAGGGGGCTCTTCATTGGTGAAATTTGAATCTTTCCTTGCATACAACATAAAGAGTACGTCGGTTTTTTGCATTTGTAGGATGACTGCACTCTCTCGTCATACCAAAAGTGTGCACCACAAAAGTTACATTTATAAATTGGATCGCCAATATCCCAATAATCTGTTAATAAAAAATGCCAATAAAATATAAATAAATTACAAAATCCATAAACTAAACTAATAAATACACACATAAACACACAATCTTTTATAAACTAATACCAATTTTAGGATTTGCATGTCCATGATCAAATTTACAATCTCCATTCGTCAATTTAACAACAACTGCAACAGAAAAAAGAATTATTACTACTCCGATCTATCATACAAAAACTGAAACTAATTTAAATACTTGAATTTTAGAAAACAATTAGGCTTACAACATACTTGAAGACTCCTCATCTGTAGTTAAATCAATTGTTGTTAAATCACTATTTTGCTGCAAATTTGAGGTTGTATTTTCTTGCAATATAGTGAACTTTGGTTCATTGAAGTAGATAAATCAACTGCTTCACTTGATCCACACACTGCATAATATAAATGAAATTCAAAACTTTGCAAAAATAAAATTTATAAGTATGTATGTATAATTTAATAATAAATAACAACCATACCATTCGTTATTTCGCTAAAAGGATTTGTAGAAGTATGACAACATATTATTAAACAATACGCTGCTAGAATACAACTGTTTGTCATACGGATTTAAATCTTCTGCAAAAATTTAAGGAAAGAATTAGAAAAGTAATAACAATACAATAAATATATAACATTTTTATTTATAAAAATAGTAAATTTGGGAAAAAAAACTCACTCGAATGACCATCATCATTAGTTTGTAAAAACACTCCTTTCGATGGATCAGAGTGTAGTTTTGTAAATCTCTTCATCGAGTAGTCAAATGATCTTTTCTTCTGAGAAACAATTAAATCCGCAGGCTCACTTGACCCACATACTGCATACAAAATCAACATATATATGTATGTACATATAGATTGTTAGATAGATATGTAAAAATCAAACCATTAAATGATTTAGATTAAAAAAAAAAAATCTAACTTACCATTCGTGATGTTACCGAAAGGAGATCTAGATGATGGACAATTGGTCATGTTCGAATCGTTTCCACAAATTACGTCCGATTGAAATTTTTTCTGGCTTGATGGAGGCGTAAATTTACCTAAGTCCACATCTATATTTTTAACAAAAAATAAAGAATAGTTAAGTAAAATTTCAACAAAATTTAAACGTAAATTATGTATGTTATAATTTTTAACAAAATTTAAACGTAAATTTAACAAATTTTAACAAAATTTTAAAAAATTTAAACGTAAATTTTAAAATTGTGTATGTTATATATATAGATATATATATATAATATAATATATATATATGTATATATATATATATAAGTTTTTATATTAATATTTTTAATATTCCATAAATTGTGGTTTTAGGGGCACAAAAATAATTGTTGAAACGGTGCTTTGGACTGTGGTTTCACACTACAAAAAAAAAAATGCTGAAACCGTGGTTTTAGCCCACAGTTTTTCTAGACCATGGTTTTAATAGCCCACGGTTTTACCAACTGACGGTATTCCCAAAACCTCAGCATTGAATGGTAAAAGAAACACTTCATTTTTGTTCTTTTCCTCTCTCCTTTCTTCTGTTTCATCTTCCCGTGCACTTGTGTATACATTTGGTTTTCATGGGTTTAATTTCTTTTTTTTTTTCTCTTAAAATCTATTTTTCGTCCGGCTTCTCTTCTTTAATCTATTAATTATTTTTTTGGCTTTAATCTTCCTCCTTCCATCCGTATGCTGCATCGCACGGGTGATGGTTTCTATTTTTTTTTTTTTTTTTTGATTATAAGCATGGATATGTAATTTAAATGTTTATTTTTCGTCCGTCTTGAGATTTTTTTGTTCTGTAATTATTTATTTTGCCAATTTATTAGGTTTTCGTCCAGTTTTCATTGTTCCCTCTTTAAACAATAAGTTGTGGATGTTATAGATCTTGAATGTTATAGATCTTGGATATATTGAAAGTTTTGTGGATTTCGATTTTTTTTTCTTTTTGCGGTTTCGAACGGATTTATGGAATAAGAAAAAATATTTGTAGTGTTTTTAAACCGTATGTTGACAGATTTTTCATTAAAGAATTTAAATTTATTTTTACAGTTTAAATCCAACAATTATATAAATGTTTTTTTATAAATTCATCACCCATATATATTAAATTAAAGTAATCGAAATTAGCCCACATATTTTTAAGACCATGGTTTTAGTAGCCCATGGTTTAACCAACCGATGGTATTAGGGAGATCTCAGCACTGAATGGTAAAAGAATCACTTCATTTTTTTTCTTTTCCTATTTCCATTCGTATGTTTCATCTTCCACAAATTTTTTTTCTTTGATTTAGTAGCCCATGGTTTAACCAATATGAGTTATATTTGTTTATATTCCTGTTTTTCCTTTCCGTTTTTTTTTAAAATTTTCTTTTTAATTTTTAATGTTTCCTTTTTCGGTTCTTTCCGTTATTGTGGCAGGAAACTTTTTATAAAGATATATACATTAAATTTATTATTGATTAATATTTACAGGTATTTTTGCCTTCTATGAGTAAATGGACTACTTCGAGATGGTCAGTTCCCAATTGAAGGTATAAATCAAATCTTGTACTTAATATCAGTCAAATAAATTTATATATTGTATTGTGCTGATTATTTTTAGAATAATGTTGGTACAGTGTTCTAAATACAACACGTTATTTATGTTGGTACAGTATTTTTATAACTAATATCATTATAAATTTGAAGTACACTATTTTTAGGCCCAACACGTTATTTATGTCTGTTAAATGTTAATTTTCAGCTAAATAAGTTAGAAAAGTTATCTGATGTTGAAAATGTATATTATTGATAAATTTTTCTGCAATATTAGAAGTAATTGTGTATAAAATAACAATTGAAGCATAACAACAGAAATTAGATGGAACTATTACCTCCTATATCGTTTGTAAGTTTCGGACGCTTGTAATTGTTGTACTCCTTGTCAGCTTCTTCATTCTCAATTTCTTCCTTTGTAAGAGTTCCTTCCTTGTTATATTATGTTGTGATTTGGAAGTGAAAAAAAATTGAAACACCATTCTTGAATGTGTAAGTCCAAATATAGACATACAATTAATGATTAATTTTGTATTGGGAGGAGGGAAAACAGGAATGCCAACAGTTTTTGCTGCACTCCACCCAAGTTAGAGGTGTATGAATTTGTCTATGCATCGTTTTTCGTATAATAGTACCAATATATGTAGGCTGTCAATTCATCATTAGTGTGTATTGGGAAGACAAAAGCAATCTTTTAAACATAAATATTCTGATATTTGGTTTTCCAATGTATACATTCATGTTTTAAACATAAAGCATTTTTTTATTGTTCAAATGATGTGTGAACAACTATTTTTCAAGACTTCAAAAAACAGTTGTATTTAGAACAATAAATAAGTATAAACATTATAAAACTCAGTTGTCTGATCTGTAATGTTACAATAATTAATATGTTTTAAATTGTATTATTTAGTTGTGTTTAGAACAATATTAATTTGTATTATTTAGTACAATGTCTGATCTGTATTATTTAGTTGTCTGATCTGTAATGTTACAATAATCAATATGTTTTAAATTGAATTATTTAGTAATGTTCAGAACAATTTTAAATTGTATAATTTAGTACAATGTCTGATCTGTATTATTTAGTTGTCTGATCTGTAATGATGCCATAATCAATATGTTTTAAATTGTATTATTTAGTTGTGTTTAAACAATATTTAAATTGTATTATTTAGTACAATGTCTGATATGTAGAAAAAAATTATGCACTGCCCTTTTTCATACAATTGTAATATTTAAATTGTTTTAAATTGAAAGGTGATAATGTATATGTTCTATGCACTGCCCTTTTGTCTTAGAAATGCTTTTCAAGAAAAATAATTTATATGTTTGCATGTAGTTTGCTGCTTTAACATACCATCTTAATTGTATGTATAATCAACATTTTATGATGTACCAAATGTCATTCCTTATTTGTAGTAATGTTTCCTGTTTCTATACACACTGCAATGGTCAGATTTTCTTAAAACCTGAGTTTGTATTCTCCCTAATAAACTGAAATAAATCGGTTGTGCATTAGATAATGTGAATCATTGATTTCATTTACATTCCACTGTTTGAAGATTCGTAAGATACTCAATCTAATATAAAATTATTTTTTATATCCCCAAAACTGGGATTACAACTTCGTTTATATTACTGTCATTGTTTGCTGCTTTAAACCATCATCTTATTTGTATGATTAATCAACTGTTTAAGAACATAAAATGTAATAATTTATTATTCTTAAATTAGATTATCTAATAGAAGCATAAATGTCATTTACATTCCACTGTTTCAAGATTCGTAGGATAATCATCTAATATAAACTTATTTTTTATATCCCCAAAACTGGGATTAAACTTCGTTTATATTACTGTCATTTGTTTGCTGCATTAAACCATCATCTTATTTGTATGATTAATCAACTGTTAAGAACATAAACAGTCATTATCTATTATTCTTAAATTAGATTATCTAATAGAAGCAAAAAAGGATTATATAATCTCTATTCAACTACATCTTCATGACAATTTTAACACAAATGAAAATAACATTGAGAATAAAAGTTGAAGCAACACAAAATGGTCTTTTAATAACTGGCACAAAATGTTCCGCACCAATGAGGATAACAAAAGTTGAATAACATAAGTTCAAGCTCACACAAAATATTCAAAAACATCAATTCCTCATTACATAGAGTTTCTTTTAAGCTGAATGATATTAAAAGCAATAATGATCAAACTAAGGTAATCTTCATTCCTTTCTTTCTTTATTTCAATCTTCATCTTCTTTGATCCTGCTGTTGTTGAGTATGCATCAACCAACGACATCTTCAAGCGGGAATCTTCAGGAGTTTCCATAGACTCATTTTCTTGTGAATATTTAACATTGGTGTTGAAATCATCTCTCCACACGATCCAATCTATTCAAAATAGTTCAAAATTTATAATATTTCTTTTGTAAATGAAAAAAAAAGACTAATTAAAGGAAAACTTGTTTACCATTTCGAAATCATTATCCTCCTTCAACAAATTTGAAAAGATATCAGATTCCTGTAACCAAATAATGTTAAACAGAATATTTTAAATATAAATTAAAGTAAATTCAAACAAACAAAATGTTCACATACCTGACTATCTTTAAATTGTTCAGAATATAGTGAAATTAGTCCTTCATCGGTAGTCAACTTTAATACCGTAAATGATCCAGTATATTACGTACTTGTTCATATCGTACTTGAATTTTGAAGAAAATTCTCAAGCCAACTAAATTTTGTATTTCCTCTGGAACTTTGTTATCATTTTCTGATTCCTACAAATTGAAAAAGACAAATTTAGGTATAGTCAATAAATTCTCAAATATGTTTAGAGCTTATTTTCAAACGTACCTCTGTCATCTTCTTTTTCAAGTCCAAAGCTTTTTTCCATAAGCTGAACGCATTCCTTGTCCCATAATAGTAAATCAATTTCTCGGTAGTGTCAATGACACGAACATAATTTTGTATCTGTCACATAAAATTGTATTTAGGTTTCTAGTAGAATAGTAGTTGAATTTAGTTCTCAAGTAGTATAGTAATTGGCTTTAAAAAGATTGTATGTTATTACCTGATGTTAACATCTTGTTCAAATTTGTCACACCTGTCACAGTAAAATAAATCGCCGCATTTATCTAGTTTTTTTGGACATTTGTTACACGATAAATACCACCAAGCATTCTTTAATACAACTTCAACAATTTCAGCATAAACCCAAAAGCTTCCAATCTGATAATCAATAATAAAAAATATAGATTAATATTATAATAAAGGTAAAAGAGAATTAAAACATTGAAAATGAAAGAAATATATACTCATGGTTATCTTTCAATTTATCAATGGTCCTAACTACAGCATGGCCACTTGATAATTCATTTCAACCAAATTTGTAGAAGTAAGTGAAACTGTACTTATAGTGATTGATTCACTACTTTCCTCAACAATCCTTCATGAAGTGGACAAATATTCATTAATTTAATTCTGAGTACTAATGTAAACTATAATAAAGCAAGAAATAAATTTTACATCACAATGATTTAGTTACCTTGCTTTAAAATTTTCAATATCTGGATTGTCAACATCAAAAATCAACCTTGAAACATAGAAGGTGTTGGATGCTGTAACTGTCCTATTCGGAAAACAATGCAATTTAAACTTGTATTAAACAATTTTACAAATTTGGAAATGAAGAATGAAAAAAATTATATTATAAAAAAATTAAATTATACCACAATTTATTACCTCTATATAATTTCGTACGAAACATTGGTAAAATTACTACAACAGGTTCATTTCTACCATTGTTAACGTAAGAAACCATATCATCCACCAAATTACCCCACAAAGTACATGGCAGACGATGTTTCCTACAAATACAAATGAATTTAATTTTTTGGTTAATTATATAGATAATATTACAGAAAGAATCTCTAAAAAATTAAATTATTATCATTGTCCTCGAGAGTAATATCCATAAGTCGTGTTGGTCCATCTTTAAAATCTCTTGTTGGGGCGGATCTAATGAAACAACTCGTCCAATAATATCTTAAATTGATGGTATTTACAAATAACATAAATTTGATAACATAATTATTTCATTTTTGTAATAATTTCTAAAATATTAAAATGTATTTACCAATAAGTTTGTTATCATCCAAAGATTCTCACTTGTAAGATCAGAAAACTTTTGAAAACTAAAAAAAAGGTAGGAAACTTATCGTCAAATATTTCAACAAACTTTCGTTTTTTGCCAAGAATAATATCTTGTATTTATTTGCGGTTGTTTTGTATTTCATGTTGTTATTTGTAACAACAAAACAACGAACAACATAGACTTTTCTCTCATTCAGCAAAGGTTGAAAGTTGGCGATTAAGTCTTTCTTAATACTTGCATGAATTCGATCTCCCTGCAAAGGAAAAAACTTTAATTAGTACAAAAATATATATGCTTATAATTTATCCAAGTATGCAGCTAATTTTATTATCATTGAAATACTGCAAATATTTTTAATTATGAAATCTTTGGTATTATTATTTATTATTCAAGATATTATGTGAATAAATTTGTTCATTTATTTTCATCTTTATTTTCAGTTGATACAAATGAAGGTTAAGGAGTTTACTGTAAGTTAGTATCATCATACAATTATCTACATTCGGCTATTGTCAAAACCATTGGCGTGGCATTCGTTGCAGCCATTGGCCATTGGCAATGCGTTCGTGTGATCTGATGTTGTAAAAGATGCTGACTTTTATGGTATTTGTGTTTTTTTGTCGGAATCCAAAACAATGTGTTTTATCATTTAACACATTTCGTTCGATTATCGCTAAAACCATTGGCGTGGCATTCATTGCAGCCATTGGTTTATCGACAATGATGATTTGACATCCAATGGCGAGGTATTGATTGCAGCCATTGTATGGTTATTCTAAATCTGAGTCTACAGCAGTTTTTCACATTATTATACATACGTACGAATGGAAAGAGGAGAACAAACGTACGAATGGAAAGAGGAGAACAAAAAATGAAGTGATTCTTTAACATTCAATGCTGAGGTCTTTCCCAATACCATCGGTTGGTAAAAACGTGGGCTACTAAAAACATGGTCTACAAAATCAGTGGGCTAAAAACACCGTTTCAGCAACGAACATGTTAAAAAAAAATACACGGGGTGCGTGTATAAGCATAGTTTTGTTTTCCCTGATTTGTTACAGTTTTAAATGATTTAATTCATATTTTTATTTGCTACTTAGATCCATATATGATGTATAACATCTGTTAGATTTAGTTTGCATTTTACAGTTTGTTATGATGTGGATTTAAGATGGTTTAAATTTGATTTAAATGGCATGAGCTGATACAATATTTTGATATTGGGTTCTTTAGAAATTATATAATTGTTATTTCAGTTCCACTGAACACATGTTTTTATTTCCTAATTATACTTGTATAACAAACTGTCATATAATAACTGATTAAACAATGATGTTTCAGTTTTTCCAAAACATAATCACTACTAAATCTGATAATAATTGTTGTATATTGTGTCTTGATCTGTCCAATGGGTAACTGTAAACTTTGAACGGTAAAAGAGTGTGTCAAAACATAATCAGATTTCCTTTACTCTATGAAACCCTGACTTGAATGTTTATATTATGAAACATATTGAAAGTGTATATTGTTTTCAGATTTCATTACCACTATTATATCTGGTATAAACTGATGTATATTGTGTCTTGATCTGTCCTACACATTCCACTATTATACATCATATAAATCAAATCTTTGTACAATCTATAAACTGATTTATACCTTCAATTGGGAACTGACCATCTCGTATGGTTTTTATTTGGCTAAATTAGTTATTTGGCTAAATTAGTTGCAGCCATATGGTTTTTAATCTAAATCTGAGCCATTCAATAAAATTAATCAACCTCTGTTTTTTAATATTGCTGACAGCTATTGTACAGTTTGTAATATTGCGTTGTACCCATATGGTTTTTATTCTAATTGTTTATCAGGATAAAAACCATTCTTACTCTTCGGGGTTTAAAATTTTATTTCCTATTGCTTGAAAAAAGACTTAACAAATTGTACAATACTGAGTTGTAATAATATATACCTGATTGTAATAATATATGCTGTTGTAGGAAAAATATTTCTAAGTTCTATCTTAACATAATTCTGAGTTTAGCTAACATAATCAGAATTGCAGAATGTAACTGGTTTATGGATTAGTAAAGTTACCTCAGAATCGTGAAATACACATTCCAGACTGAAAGGTTGTCCTTTTCCTCCATAGCCGGGTACTTCATACATACGAATAAGCCGAACTTTCAAATTCCAGAAGGTTTTCGATGGACTGATCTCACGAATTAGAGAGAAGAAATGAGCCATGGGTGAAGAATTTCTTTCTTACTTTTCTGAATCAGGGATAGTGAGAATGGTTGCCAATTTTCCATTGTATTTATAGACAGCAAATTAAGACAGAATATTAATGTAAATAATGTTGGGAAACTGAAGAGTTATCTTGGTTATGTAAAAAAGTGGATTTGGAAATTGGGAAAAAATTGCATGGTTTAATTACTGACAGCTGAGTTTAGGCGGGAATATGCTGATTGGTGTGAATTTTGAATAATTTGAATTCTGTAATGTGCAAAAAGTGGACTTTTCTATTTTTTTATTAATTTTTTATTGTGCCTGAGTTTGGGCGGGAAAATGGCAAGTTTGTAATTCTTTCAACTATTTTGCTATTATATATATAGATATATTTACTGTTATATATATATATATATATATTAGATATACGTATATGTATATTATATATTTATTTCTTTATATATATATATATATATATATATATCTATATATATATATTATATATTATAAGGAAATATATATATATATATATATATATATATATATATATATATATATATATATATATATATATATCTATATATATATATATTTCCTTATATATATATATATATATATATATATATATATATATATATATATATATTATATATTCCTTATATATATATATTTTCTTATAATATATATATTTTCTTATATATGTATATACATATATACATATATGTATATTATATATTTCCTTATATATATATATTTATATATATATATATATATATATATATAGATATATATATATCTAATATATATATATATATATATATATATATATATATATATATATATAACTATTTAGCCTCTATACTTTACGTAATATTGTACATATATTATACTTTAATATATGTAAATATACTTGTCATATTTATATGACTACTATGTATAATTTTACCTTGTTAAAATATTAATATTTATTATGTACTTTTACCTCTTTGTATTTTCCTATATTTTATTACTGCAACCATTTGGTGTCCAAGTCTAGCATGGATTTTTGGGCTCCAATGTGTTTTCACACATTCAAGACCTGTACAAGTCATATTGGACTTGATTCATGGCCTTGGGTCCTGTATTTGAACTCTGGTTCAAATTATGTACATGGACAAAATACGCAGATAATTAATTATTTAATTTCAGATTGTGTACCATGATGTTTTTGAATTTCTAAAATACTTTAATTGCTGTTAAAATTTTGGAAAAATAGTATTTAGATACTATGTTAATTTAGCAAATTTAGCATAATTTTTATAGTATTTAATTTACAATTTTACCACTGTTTGGCATATGAAACCAGAACTCATTTTTTGTGTACTTATGAAAACTAATTTTTATAAAATACATGTACTGGTTAATAAATTCCAGAAAAATTATAGTAAATTTCTATAATTTACAAGGATCATTTTGGTACTTTATTTTATGTAAAATTGAGCTTTTTGTCTATCTCAAAAATTGTTGGATCATAGTGTACAGTTGATTTAATTATTGAATAATTATGACTTGCAACTTTTTGTGTTATTTTGAGTTATAGCCGTATTGAACCTCACCCCACACTAGTGTAAAGACCCTAGAAAGTTAGTTTGAGTATTGTGTTATCCCACATTGGTCTCTTATGCTAAATTCACCATTTGGCTAGGTGTCCAATCGGAAAGTCGTGTTGCACCACTAGTGTCTTAGTGCTTAACTTAGTATAAAAACTAAGTTTATGTGTTATTTCTACAGTGACGAGTCACCAGGCATCTATAGCATTTTTATCGCTGCTTTGCTTTGCTAGAGGTAAGTACTTTCTACGAACTTTACATACTGCTATAACAATAAACTGTGATTTACCAACCATGTTAAATGCTGATCCTTGGGGTAGCAAGTTAAAACTTTACATGTTGTATTACTTTCAGTCTCTACCATGTTTAGGACAGTATCTCATATCTCTCACATGTTTAAATAACGGGTTAAGGGAAAACTGTTAGTAGTGTACGTGATCATGACCCCCTTCTCCGTATGTATTTATCGCGCTCGGTGACATTCTATATGTGACCTTGCCGTATGTTCTGATCCCGCATTTGTGTATGGATATACACCGATGCCGTTCGTGCACGTATGTGCATGCCAAAAAACTTGATATGTGCCGCTGTACATCCTATTCACCTATTGACCGATTCACGTACATGCTACGGTTTTAAACTTTTAAACTATATGTTATCATTTCTAAAAAGAACCAATTAAACCATGATATGCCATGATTCCAGTTTATTACATTCCTGTTCATGCTTCGTATATTTAGTTTGCTAAAATCAGTACTTTCTCCCGTCCTGACAGGATAATGTTGTAGGTATTCTTACTGAGGAGGAATTGCTCTGTGACCCATATTATGGAGATACTGCCGAGGACCAGGCTTTGTCTTACGAGGATGTACCTGCGGGAAAACTCGTCTAGTTTGCGTAGTTGCTTGGGATATTTAGTGGTCATGTATTAGATTATGTATTTTGTAACTGGACCTGTATCCAGTTTTACATTTCAGACTTGTACTTAGACTTATTATTATATGAGACGACTTTTGTGTTTGGAGCATTTATGACTCTTATTTACTTATAGAACTGTTAGCATATTTAGTCTTATCCTGTTGTCTTTAGAACAGCTTACTACACTTTATCTCAAGCGTAGGCTAGACCTGTCGGCCCGGTCCAACAATTTGGGTAGCGGGTCGTGACATGTTTTTAGTGGTGGCCCATGCAGGTCCTGACTAAAATGTTTGGTTACGTTATTGTACCAAGCATGCCTGCAATTAAGAACTTAAGGTAATTAGACAACACTAGGAATGACGCTTAGAACACCTAGAGGAATACTAGGGTTGCAACATAGGAAATACATCACATGCTTGCTATTATAATTAGATTTTCTTGTCTATGATTGTTCTACTTTAAAGAGTCATTATAAGTCCTTTTTATTGTAATTAGATGGTGCTTACTCGTTCATCCCAGTATGCCACACCTGAAATTGGCACACTCCCCATCCAGTCAGCTGATCAGTTGACCGATGTACCTGTCACGACCCGCACCCACTGTTAAGGTACGAGAACGTAACAACGCCCAGCCTACGCCGCAGTGTCGGCGGTAGAACGCTGTCCTAGGTCACTTCATCTAACAATATAATGCTAAGCAGTTTATACTCCCCGAATGGGGGTGACATAGCAGATACAGTCTCAATCACATCTAAGGTAGAGCATGATAAAGATAGATAAAACATGAAATCCAAAGAGATACAGGAGATAGAAGTCTAAGTGTCTAAGATACATAAATCCAGAAATACATCTCAAAACTCAAATACAGTAATCCACAAAGTAAATATAACTCTAGACAATGGAAATAACTATTTAAACAACCTCTAAAGTGTCTCCTCTAGGCTAGCAGGCAACCTCCAGGCTATCTGTAAAATTTATCAACAGGTCCAGTCAGGACTGGAGCGAGTACAGTACATCTCAACAGATCATAGCAGGTTAGAAAATATAATCATGCAGTAAAGTAAGATACAGGTACTGAAAGAAATGCAGTATGTAAACAGAGAGAGAACTGTAATAGAAATATCTACTATACATAGAGAACTAGCAGTGACTAGTGAGTCAGAGTACAACATGGACATGTAAATGGCATGGGATGATTCTGATGCTACACTATGGAATGATTCTGCTACACTACTGGTGTATTATTCACATGTCCACTTCTACTCCCCCGTACCCCCAATCAATACACGAGGATCCAACCAGGTTATGTTATGATTCCATGCACAGGCCCCCGAAGGGTGATACATGGATGTCCCATAAATGGGGATTCTAGGAGACCCAATAAATGGGATAAGGATTCCAGGAAGACTCTGTGATCATAAGAGTATATGTCACAAGTGATCGAAGAACCAATGAAGCATAGTGATACGCCATGTAAGTGAAACGCACAGAACATGTAGTACCCGATGCTCCCTAAGGATAACATCTCAAGAAGGGATCCATATAGTACAAATCCGTGTGACCAACGTGACAGTACAAGTAAAATAATTTAATGCAGGAAATAATTCTAAGCAGGATATGAAATGATCAGAGAATGTACTCGCCTGGTGTCTGAATGTCCAAAGTAAATATAATGTCTGAGGAGAGGTGTTGTCACGCCCCAGTACCGGAATACGGGGACGGACGTAGGCGAGCTACACCGTATAAGGTATAAAGACGTTATACAGCGATCGTGGCTGTCAATCTTGTTGGGTATCCTAGCATGCAAGCAGTCTATGGCCTAAATCTGATCTCATATCCACAGGCAATAATCAATGAAATAACGACAAGAGAGATAATCATATGAAAAAAAAACAGGAAATACTCATATGATAATCAGAGAGTCTACAATAAGAAATAATGTAGACAAGAATACCTTTCCACACAGTTCCCTCATGGTCAGGAACTGAAGCACGTCCTCCAAGTCAAGTCTGGAAGATCCACAGGGTCGGTCACAGGCAATCTGGGAATAATCCAGGGTTGGTCAGGCCAACCATAGCAAGTACCAGAAAGGAAGGCTCAAGGACGGGCGAAGAAAACCAGCATGATATAATATATGACAGAAATAACATGTATAAACAGCGGTAATGAGGGTAAAGGATCGTGCGGTACCAACGCACGATTACAGAATATAAGGCAACAATCCAACTAATACGTAAGTAACCAACAATCATCACAATCATCCTAACATCCACTAATACTTGCATCGCCAACTGGAACTCGTAGTCTGACATCGGAACAGTAACTCATCCCTACATCAAACAAGAACAAGGGAATGAATTACCGCGCCGGGACAACGTTACGTGCCAGTCAGCTTAGCAAGCAACAAGCCATACAATTTAGGTGAATAAGCGGCCACTCAAATGTCTACGGCTATCTATGTGGAGGTTGGGTTACCCCAACAATGCAATATAAGAATCCTCAGATCGTGCTATGTCCAGCAGGGCTAACGAGGCCAAATAATAACGCATAGCACATAGATAAGCACTGGTCCCTCAAAGGCAACCATGCGAAACAGATCAATCATATGGTAGTACATATAGTAGTCGGATACTGCTATCCGCTATTGCGAACGATAACAATATCCGGGGCGGTCAGCCTTGCGCTAGACAGGTAATCATAGCACCTGTGGCGGCTGGCATGTACGATCTCGAGATTCTGCTCCCTCCCAATGTTTCTACCATCTTTAGTTGCCTAGATTAACCCTACATTTATCTGAAATCACATGCCGTGGTCACATGCTCATCCTCCTAGATGAGTACCTCAGTACGGGTACACTAAGTACGAATCCACCTCGACACCCAAAGTCTCAAATCTGGATTCATTCTTAGTGTAATGCAGCAAGCAGTCAATCAGTCCTAACCACGCTAAAACTACAGGCCAACTACCATGTCCGTGCTGGAAGATGAATGCACTGCCATATAACACATAGAATCATGTAGCACCTCAGTGCACGCATAGAATAGCACCTCAATGCACACGTAGGATAGCACCTCAGTGCACACATGGAATGGTACCAGTACGGGTACAAGTAGTCAAGTCAGGGACATGGTCATTCGGTCAATCACATGGAGTCCTCTGCCTACATCGTGGCATGGATACCAGGTTAGGTACGTGGTCAGGATCTCTACTATAGTAGCATCTCAAGTACACATGGGGTCTACAGCTCTAATCATCAAGTCGGTCTATCCACCGGATCAATCTATCAAGAGTCTCCCATCCATGATGGAGTGAATATCACGTCAATAAAGACAACCACCAAATACCAAGCTCATCCCCCTAACAATGCTAGGCCCTCTGACTCACAAGAATCCTCCAAGTCAATGATCACAAGTCACTAGAAAAACAAGCCCCTCAACTACCAAGACATAGCCATCAAACTAGGTTCCCCAACTACCGGAATACACAAAGGTACCCAGTTTTGGGCGTTTGGAAAGTCGAGTAAAAATCATATAATAATACCATAGATATTCTCCTCGTTCCGCGAGACACTCGCACCAGTATCCAAAATCCAAAAGTCCTCAGAGACATCTGATCAAATTAGAACATCACCAAAGAACTAGCAACACTATCTAAGAATCCACTTAGTCTACCATAATCACTATCTCAATATCATACCTCCTCATAGTCAATCCTCGAATAAGATCATAATCCTAACACATGGGTCAACACTAATCAACGTCGCGGAAGATGGCAAGGATTGTGTGAACCACTCTGGATCAGATCCACAACCCTTAAACCAAATAAGGACCAGGGTTGCAGACCTTCACCCGAGTAGAACCGCTCTCCTTACACAATCCGGCGGACAGGATAGACAATAGGATAACAAACTAAACTAGAACACCATCTAATAGAAGGGTCACGGGTCAAGAGTCCAATGGGTGATACCGTTGAAAAGGCAAGGATTGCGTGAACCACTCTGGATCAGATCCACAACCCTTAAACCAAACAAGGACCAGGATTGCAGACCTTCACCCGAATAGAACCGCTCTCCTTACACAATCCGGCGGACAAGACAGGTCAAGACGCTAGGCGACTAATCTAGTCGGGAGTCTACCTAGCAGGCAATAGGATCAGGGATGCCATACCAAGAAGAACATGCATGAGTTCAGCCCCGCAAACCAAAGGAATGGTTCTGCCCAATCCTTCGAACCAAATTTCCAACCGGAAATTCTGGAAAAATTCGGCAGAGTCTCCTTTGTAATCTGGATGGGAGCACCCTACGAATAGGAGCTAAAGCCACTCGGCGTAACCCGCCGCAGAATCGCAGAATTGCGGACTCGCGGGCTGAGAACACTAAGTCTCAGCTACCAGTAGCACTACGATGCGTACTGGGAACAAATCGATAGCCGAGAACACTAAGTCTCAGCCTCCAGTAGCACTACGATGCGTACTGGACGCCAACCCAACATGCGTAATAATAAACTAACCGCCTCGCAGGGCGCACCACAACACATGTCTATAAATCTCTAACCCAAGCACAATCACCGCCACAAGTAAAGTTAGCCAAAGCCGTTACCCGACCGCGAGTCGGACACGGGGCATATTGGGACAATCCGTACAAGTGAGTCGTGTTCGTGTCCTCGGAGGTGTGGATGACCCATCCGAGTCGTCCGATACGGTCTATCCCAGTATCGGACCAAACTAGTCTAGGTTATCATGGCAGTTCTACTGCTAAGCTACACTACTCATGGTTATACAATTTACAATAAATTAAATACAATAAAAATCTAGGAGAGGTGGCAAGAGCCGCCGATGAGCAAGGGATACTTGCCTAGGGGGCTCGGCTAGGTAAACAAGTCTTCGGCAGTCGCGATCCAAGCTAGCACGCCAATCGAGATCCTCAGAACACACAATAAACAATCATTAGAATTAAATAATAAAATAATGAAGCAAATCACGGAGGATGGCAGAAGAATATACTGTGTAGGTCCCGCAAGCAGTGCAGGCATCTGGAACAAAAACTGAGGCACGTGGACCGATATAGTCACGCAAACTGAGACATGCACGTAGATCAAGGAAATCACGAATATCGGGATGGCACATGAATCAACGCGACACGCAAATCGAGGCGTGTACGCGAATCGGGACGGAGTGAGATTCAAGGAAGCACGCAAATTAATGCGGCATACAAGTCGACATATGTACGCAAATCGATGCGGTGCGGAGTCCAAGGTGATACACAAACCAAGGCGGCACGTTAATCCGCACATGCATGCAAACCGGGATGGCACAAAGTCCAGGGTGGCACACAAACCAATACGGCACGCAAATCGATGCATGCACGCAAAACAATGCGATACTGAGATCAAAGTGGCACGCAATCGAGGCGGCACGCAAATTGGTGCGGGTACGCGAATCGGTGCGACACGAAAATCAAGAAAGGCACAAAGGCCGAGACACGAAAATCGAGAAGTTGCACCAATCGATATGGCACGGTGCCCAAGGCAGCGCGGGGCTCGAGGCGACCCGCTGCCCGAGGCAGCACGTGAATCGGGGTACACGAAAACTGGGACAGCACGCACACCAAGGTACGCGCAACCCGAGACGATACAAAATCAAGGAGGCATGGAGTACGAGGCGACACGTACACCGAGGTACACGTATCCCAAGGGGTTCGCACCCCAAGGCAGTACGCAAACCAAAGAAGCGACGCTGCACAAGTGCACACTACTCGAGGCAGCACACTGCACAAAGCAGCGCGCTGCTCGAGACAACACGTGCCCCGAGGCACGCAGATCGAGAAAGAGAGAGGCAGGCGGAGGGGCTCACCGGGGATGCTCGGCCAGACGGGGCTGGTCGCCGCCGGCGGAGAAGTCAGGGAGAGGGGGAGATCGTCGGGAGTCCGGCCAGGTCGCGGCGGCTCCGCGACAGAGGAAGGACGGCAGCAGCAGCGCTGCACCACGAAGGGGAGGCGGAGGAGATGGAGACGGCGGCGTCGGCGGAGGGGGCCGGAGGCCGCGGAGGAGATGGTGGTGAGGGCGGTGCTGGCGGTGGCGGCCGCAGCGGAGGCCGGAGGGGGCGACGATGATGATGATGGTCGTGGAAGTGGTGGTGGAGACGGTGGCTGGCGGTGGCGGCTCCGGGAAGAGGGAGCTCAGGGAGGAGGCGGCGAAGGCGGTGGCGGTGCTGGTGGGTGATGGTGGTGGAGGGATGAAGATGCCGACGATGGTGGTGGTGGTTGCGGGGGTGACGGGCGGCCGGAGGGGCTTCGGGGGAGAGAGTGAGGGAGGAGAGTGGGGGTTAGGTAGGGGGTGCTGCTCTCCAGGGAGGGGAAGAGAGCAGTGAGGGGGAGAGGGAACTGGTGGTGAGGGTGGTGGCCGGAGCTGGCGGTGAGGGTGGCGGCCGGAGCTAGGGGAGAGGGAGATCAGGCTGGAGGAGAGAGAGAGAGTGTAGGTGAGAGGAGGAGGAGAAGCTTCTCCTGAAAGGAGAGTGAGGAAGAGAGAGAATGAGAGAAGGTTAGGTAGATATTTGTGAAAATGGGTAGATTAGAATCAAGAAATTAATTAATAACAAATAATTAATGAGGTCAAAATTACCTCCAATAAAATAATAAAATTTTTAAACATACCCCAAAATTAAAATCCTCCAAAATACGAAATACAGTCGAAATACAGTCATATACCTATTTCCAAAAGTAGAGATCTGACAGGTGTCTAACTCCTAATCAGAACAGCACAAGTCACAACAAGTCCAAAATGGCAATATGAAGTTCTATTATGCATTCTACATGATTCTAGGTCAATCTAGACCAAAGTCAACTCTTGGTCAACTTGGTCAACCTTGAAAGTCAAACCTAGGTCAACTATGGTCAAAGTAGGTCTAACAAGTCTAAATTAGGTCAAACAAGTTATTCTAGGTCTAAACAAACTAAGTATATGCAAATCAAGTATCCAAGAAAACTACTAACTCATAGCCTAAGTCACTTGCTAAACCAAGCACAAAACTAAACCATAAGCTAACAAGGCACACAAACTTAGTCATATAATGTATATATATTATTCACATTCACATATTCATATACATAGATATATATAGGAAAGCTATATATATAGGCACATACATATATATATAGAGAGAGAAAGAGAGGTAAAAGAGTAAGTGAGTATGTGTGTGTTTGGCATGTGTGTGAAAGGATATGTGTTAATGTTCTAAAATTTAGTGATAGGTAGGTGTATGTGACATGGGATACATGATGTAAAAGGGTGTATGAATGCATGTGTGTAAAAGGTTATAGGTTAACTCAGTTTATAGAAATACATACTTACCTTGTATACATGCATAATACATATCATGTATATTACATTTACATGATACATACATGTATACTTGTATTATATTATACTTACATTCATGTATATTAGATACTTGTATTTATATTAACATATTGCAAACATTCATTTCATTCATGCATCTATGCATTACCTACATGTTTTATACATATGCATACATTGTATATTCATATCATTTCATATATTAACATAGAGACATACAAACATGCACACATCATATATTTCATACCTTGCATTACTTTACATATCATGTTATATATTATCATTCATTCCTTTCATATATTACATTCTATATTACCTATATACATGTATTTCCTCCATTCATTCATGCTTGTATCATATACTCTACATTACCATACATGTTATCATTATATATTGCATTACAATATTTATACATCATGCATTCATATCTATCATTACATATATATCTTGCATTCATAACTAGCATTCATTATATACTTTCATGCATACATTATATATCATTCTTTTATTCATGTATTGCTTATATGCATTATATTAATTGCATTCCTACATGCTTGCATTCAACCATATATATACATTAATGTAAAGAGAATATATATCATATATATCATTTTATTCATCTAATATATCATGCATTACATACTCTATATTCATTTAATATCCATACTACATAGGCTCATAGGTTACAAAAAATACATATATAATATAATCACTCTTCTACTTAAAACCAATACTGTACCAATTGGGCATTCACTAAATTCTAGGATTAAAGTATGTTATATATCTTTGTGTTAGCTTTAAACGGATCGCATTTTCGTGTTCGGAAGCTTCCGAAATCGCAAAAATACTGAAACGCGTTCGTCTTTCGTACAACTGATACTCAAATAATTTTATAGAAAGTTTTAGAACGAATTTGGCTTATTAAAATATATATTTGGAAAGCTAACTTCGATACACTTCTTTTCAAAAAAATGGGAGGTTAATTGGAGTTATGAGCTAAAAGTTATGGCATTTCTAAGTTGCTCTAGCTACTAAAAACGTGGATAAAAATTATGACGAATTTAGGTAGTTTGAGACAAAAGAAACACAAGTATATAACATAATATATCAAAAATTCACTCTCTACACTAATATATATATATATGAGACACTATATAACACATCTCTAATACAAAAATATGAGATTAAACATGTAATAATTCATTCATACATAACAACAACACATAGTGTGTCCAAATTTGGGGTTTTCCCACATGGACACAACCACAACACAAAGGACACTCCTATGACCTCCAAATGGACACGAAATGGACACAAATGGAGATACAACCATAGGAGTCATTCCTATGGGTTCAAAATATTTCTATATGCATGTAGGGATGGATTAGAGGAGAGATTATATCTTCCGGGAGAGAGATTCAAAGGAAAAGCCTTCCGATACGGCACCGACACGTAGAGATTCCAAAAGGACACGAATGAGCTCCGAATCCTCCCAAACTTGGCTAGTACCCTCTAACCATGGAGTAGAAGAGAAATAAAGAAGATTTGATGGAAGAAGGGGTTGATTTGGAGATGAAATCAATGGAGGTTCATCTCTAAATTAATTTGGGGAAGAACAAGAGAGAGAAAGTGGATGAAAACAAATGAATGAAGGAGTGACTCACTCCTTATCCCCCCCCATAAGTGGCTGCCCAAAAAGGATGAGGTGTCCCCTATTTGAATGTCCAAAATGCCCTCCACTAATTTATTTAATTTAAATTAGAAATGGGTTAAATGTTGAGGTCAATTTAGTCTAGTTTTAAGTCTCTAATTAAACTAAACCTATCCATAAATAATTAGTCTAACTACTAACTAAAATTAATATCATGTGGAATAAAATTAATATCATATGGACCATGCCTAACTAGTGTGTGGGTCCTACTAGAGTCAAACTATCCCCCGGGTCCCCGTTTCAAGTCAGATTGAGTTGAAATTCGAATCCGACTCAAATAACCCCAAAACAATATCATAAATAATAAAATAAATTTCAACCCCAAAATAATATCATAAATAATAAAATAAATTTCAAAAATATAAAATGACAAAAATACTCATGTTTCTGAAAACTGGGGGTGACAAGGCCGTAGAGATGAAAGACCAGATTGATGACCTGTTGAAAAAAGGTTTCATTCGATCTAGTGCTTCTCCATGGGAAGCACCACTGCTCTTTGTGCCTAAGAAGGATGGTACAGTTCGGTTGTGTATTGACTACCGGGCGTTGAATGCCATCACCATTAAGAACAAATATCCTCTGCCCAGGATAGATGATTTGTTCGACCAGTTGAGAGGGACGAAAGTATTTTTCAGGATAGACTTGAGATCCGGGTACCACCAGGTAAAGGTCAGGGCAGCAGACATCCAGAAGACGGCGTTCAACACGAAGTACGAACAGTACGAGTTTCTGGTGATGCCATTTGGTCTCACAAATGCGCCAGCTGTCTTTATGAATTTGATGAATAAGACATTTCACCAGTATCTGGATAAGTTCGTCGTAGTATTTATCGACGACATCCTGATATACTCGAAGACGTCGGAGGAGCATGCAGAGCACTTGCGGACAGTTTTGGGGATTCTGAGGCAGGAGAGGTTGTTTGCCAAATTATCGAAGTACGAGTTCTTTTTAGACCGAGTGGAGTTTCTCGGCCATGTAGTTACTGGAGAGGGAATCTCGGTGGATCTCAGGAAGATTGCTGCCGTTGAGACATGGAAGGCTCCGACGTCAGTTTCAGAGATCAGGAGCTTTCTGGGTTTAGCCGGCTATTATAGGAAGTTCGTTCAGGACTTTGCTAGGATAGCTGAACCCATGACGAAGCTGACGCGGAAGGACGCAGAGTACATCTGGTCAGAGGACTGCTAGGCAGCGTTTGAGGAGCTGAAGAGGAGGCTGACGACCGCTCCAGTTCTGACATTACCTTCAGGATCTGGAGGTTTCACCATATACAACGATACTTCAGGAAAGGGGTTAGGATGTGTCCTACAGCAGCATGGGAAAGTGATTGCTTATGCATCTAGGCAATTGCGGACTCATGAGCGGAACTATCCTACCCATGACCTAGAGTTAGCTGCGGTGATCTTTGCACTCAAGTTATGGAAATATTACTTATACGGAGAGCGTGTGAAAATCTTTACTTACCACAAGAGCTTGAAGTATGTGTTCACGCAGAACGAGCTGAACATGAGGCAAAGATGATGGTTGGAGTTGATGAAGGACTTCGACATCGATTTACAGTATCACCCCGGGAAGGCAAATGTGGTGGCGGATGCGCTGAGCAGGCATCCGATGGCATGGTATCTGATGATAGATCGGCATTTGCGGGAATATCTGGAGAAGCTCGGTATCGAGATAGTTCAGCCAGGATCAGTGATACAGATGATGGCGCTTGACATTCAGTCAGGTTTGATGGAGCAGACCAGGGAGGCACAGTCTACAGATGAGAGCCTTCACAGACTTCGAGCCCAGGCTTTAGCTGGATTGCTGGATGATTTCACCATAGCAGAGGATGGATCCTTGAGGCATGGCAGCCGATTATGCGTACCAAAGAGAGAGCTGGTAGAGGCAGTCTTACAGGAGGCGCACCGATCGAGATATTCTATTCACCCTGGTGCCAACAAGATGTACCGTGACTTGCGGGAACATCTTTGGTGGCACGGGATGAAGAGAGATGTATCACGTTTCATTTCGAGATGTCTAGTTTGCCAGCAGGTCAAGGTGGAGCGCCAGAGGCCAGCTGGTCTTTTGCAGCCGTTACCCATTCCCGAGTGGAAGTGGGAACACATTACGATGGACTTCATCTCAGGGCTTCTTCGTTCCCAAGGAGGGAAGGATGCCATTTGGGTCATCGTGGACAGGCTGACGAAGTGTGCGCACTTCATACCCTTCAAGGTGGGGCTTTCCACCGAGAAGTTGGCAGAGCTATACATACAGCAGATAGTTCGCTTGCACCGAGTACCAGTGAGCATCGTGTCGGACAGAGATAGCAGATTCACGTCCCACTACTGGAGGAGCTTGCAGGAGGAGTTGGGCAGTCGGCTCAAATTCAGTACGGCGTACCACCCGCAGACGGATGGACAGTCCGAGAGGACGATTCAGACACTGGAGGATATGCTGAGGACTTGTGTGCTGGACTTTGGTGGATCATGGAAGAGCCATCTGCACTTGGTAGAGTTTTCATACAACAACAGCTACCGAGCAGTATCGGTATGTCTCCTTTCGAGGCACTTTATGGACGACGATGTCGTACACCGCTCTTTTGGGATGATGTTGGGGACAGAGTTATGCTTGGACCAGAGATGATCACGGATGCAGCAGAAAAGGTCGGGATGATCAGAGACAGGCTCAGAGTAGCTCAGGACAGGCAGAAACACTGGGCTGATGCTAGTCGCAGACCGATGGAGTTCGCAGACGGTGATATGGTGCTAGTGAAGATATCACCTACTAGAGGGACGATCCGGTTCGGACGAGGAGGGAAGTTGAGCCCCAGATACATCGGGCCGTTCGAGATACTAGGCAGGATCGGAGAGGTAGCTTACAGAGTTGCACTTCCACCCAACCTAGCAGGAGTTCACGTTGTCTTTCACGTATCTCAGCAGATGAGATATGTTCCAGACCCCAGCCATGTGCTAGATCATTCAGAGTTGGAGATCGGACTGAGCCTTACAGTTTCTGAGCAGCCAGTGGAGGTATTAGACAGGAGGGAGAAGAGACTGAGGAACAAGGTTATACCCTTAGTACGAGTAGCTTGGAGCCGTCACTCTCCGGGTGAATCTACTTGGGAGAGGAAGTCGGACATGAGGGAGAGATACCCTTACTTGTTCGATCCAACCGCTGCGAGGGAACCACCCGTCCCCGCTTGATACCTTAGAGGTTAGTTTCGATCGTAGCCTTAGTCATTTGTTGCATTGCTTGCTATGTTAGGAAATTGTAGGGTCTTCAATCCTTGTGAATTTCGAGGACAAAATTTTTCAAGGAGGGAAGACTTGTCAGCCCCTGATTTTCAATTTTGATTTAATTAGTGTTAATTAATTTCTTATGAAATATTTAGTCTTAAAATAATTTAACATGATTTTAGGAATTTTTCTATAATTTTTAAAAATGATTTTAAATGAGTTTTAATAACTAAAATACTATTTTACAATTTATTAAAATGTTTTAATATAGTTTTGTAATTTATTAAAATGTTTTAATAACAGTTTGTAAATACTTAAATTGTTTTTATAATAGTTTGTAATTAATTAGATTGTTTTAAGTCGGGTTGCAAATTTTTATTTGCATTTGGATAGGATATGGACCTATTTGTAAATACCTAGAACCTAGGGACTTAACTGCAAAAGCTCCTTTCACCCACCCCCGACGACCAGCCACCTCCCCGACGACCGACCCTGATCTTTTCTGCCTTTTCCAGCCAGCCCGACGCCCTAACCGACCTCTAACCCTATAAATACGACCCCCCCCCCCCCCGGACTAAACCCTAACCCTAGCACAACCCCACGACCATCCCGACCCCCCTTTCTTTCCCGACGAGCCTAAACCCTAACCCTAACTCCGGCGATCCCCTACGCCACCCCCACAACGACGATCACCCTCATCCACCACCACCATTCGACGTGCCACACCAAGCCGAGCCCAGCGCCACCCGAGCGCCACCGTGACGTCGCTTCAGCCGCCGTCCAATACGTTCAAACCCCCCCCCCCGAAGTCGGACACGTAAGTAACGGTTACGAAACTGTGTCGTGCGTGTCTCGAACTCACGCACGATGTCACGCCCCAGAACCAGAATACTGGAGAGCGGGGGAATGACTCAGCCAGCTACGTATTACGGGTAGATGAATACCGTATAATACGATCAATGCTGTCTAAAAGACGAGGGGGTGCATACTACACGAAAGTCTTACTATGGTCACTTCACATCTATTGTCTCAATCATTCAAACAAGAAACAGTAATAGAGAACATGTAAGATAAAGCAGTAAGGCGTCCCAAACGCTCTGTCAAAATGTTCTTGATATCTGGCTTTACAAAACATAGCCAGATTGATGTAGCAAAAGTATACACAATTGTTATCAGCTGCAGTCTGACTTTAATTACAATTATGTAAAAGTAAGTACAAGACAATCCGACTAACATGTCGGTGCCAAACGGCAAGGTATTAAGTAAATAACAAAACGAGCGGTGAAGTAAGGAACCCACTCGAGTCCTCCTGAGATCATTCCTCTAGTGTTGACCATCTTGGAGGTAGAAGTAAGCTGGATCCTTGGGGACCGGCTCTAAATCTGGCCATGCAAAAGCAGAGAGGTTAGACCTCTAATAGCAAGTACCACAAGGAAGCACGACATGAGAACTAAAACCAGTAATGAAAAATATGACAAATAGATCTCTGCTTGCCACTAGGATTCTCATAACATCACGACACTTCGAACCAACCTCCCAACCAAACAAGGACAGAAGTTGGCCCGTCATGTCCTGACATTCTGATCATCCCAGTTAGGTAGCAGAGTAGTACTTTCACGCCCCAGAACCAGAATACTGGAGAGCGGGGGCAGATATAGCCAGCTATGTATAACGGAATGGAATCCACACCGCTATACGGTCACGGCTGTCTAGATATGTGAGGGTTTTACTACAATCCATCAGTCTCTTAAGGTCATAAAATAGCCTATTGTCTCAATCTCAACTAACTAATAGTAATTACAAGATGCCAGACCACCAAATACACAATAGTAAGGCGTCCCATACATTATATATTCGGAATGATCATGAAGCTAGTCGTTACAAAATGTGAGGACTAGCAAGAGTTCAGTCATACATGATCAACCCCCGGGGCTTGTCAATCATGTTACAGCCCGTAGGCAGACAGTAAGTAAGTACAATCGAGCTAACACTTGCTCGTCGGCTAAACGCCTCAAAAGAATAATTTACAATATTACAGTAGAAGAACAAAAAGAACCCACTCGATGCCCTGGTTACGCCTGGTGACCACCATCGGGCTGAAATGCAGGGAGATCCTTTGGTGCTGCTCCGGTATCTGGCCATACAAAACCAGCTGGGTCAGACCCCAGAAAGAGCAAGTGCCACAAAGGAGGCTTCACTTAAGGACTAAAACCAACAAATCATTATCATTCAACATGTAAGAAAACAACAATAAGTAACACAGATTGAGGTTTGTGCACTACCAATGCACTTGTCCCAATCAGGGAAATAATTAAGAGAAGCATCATTGACGTAAAATAACTGGAGAATCATGCTAAATAAAATATAGCTGGGCAATATATGAAGAGAAAACGAAGGTACTATTCCGGAAGCCAGGTTACAATCCTTAAACCAAACAAGGACCGAGATTGTAACCATTCGCCTGAACAGAACTTAGTCTCTGATCATTTATTGCTAAAGGTGACAATCATTAGGGTGAAAAGGAGGGAATACAATGATAAAAGCGACAATGAAGAGTACAATATGCTAGAGTGACAATAGAGTACAATCGTTATAGTGACAATCTGGAGTGACCATCATTCAATCATTCTGGTACAATCTTACAATTAATCAATTCTAGACAATACTATACTGGACTAGACTCCATCCAAGCAATCACGGCCAATCATTGCCTACGGCTTTCTACATTAACTAACTAGGGTTATCACAATCCTAGTTACTAGCAAGATGCAATAAGATGCTCCAAGTAGTCACAGGCCCTGCAGCTACCCAGGTTATCCAGGCGAACATTATAGTGACAATCAGGGAGAGTACAATACACTAGAGTGAAAATGGAGAGTACAATATGCTATAGTATCAATCTGGAGTGACAATCATTCAATCAATTCTGGTACATTCTGGAGTGACAATAGGGTTCAATCATTAAAGTGACAATAGAAAGTGCCCCACATAACAGTGGGCTGGAAATGTGCCCTACTCGTCGGCAGGCTACAAGTCCAAACATTTGCGGCCGGGATAACGGGGTCGCCTGTAACTGGGGAACATCTCTTCATGACTAGTGAATTATTCTAGTTATTAACCTTAGTTTATTTCAATATGTACCCCTGACCGTGGGAACCAGGGATACATGTCCTAGACATGATGCGAGACAAGACTGGTGGATTGCACAAGCAAGCAAGCAGGAACACCCACGGTGTCAAGAATTTACTTAACATGCCAGGTTATCAGGTCAAGTGTACTAGTCAGGAGTGTGCCACGACGGGCCACTATCAGGTCATGTCAGGTTACTCATGTCAGGAGTGCACAACTACGGGTCACTATCGTGTCAGGCTCAGTTATCCCTACCAAACATATTACATAAATTCGTGATTATCAAGTCAGGAGTGCACTACTACGGGTCACTATCGTGTCAGGTTACTCATGTCAGGAGTGCACTACTACGGGTCACTATCATGTCAGGAGTGCACTACTACGAGGCAAGTACTTTCTACGAACTTTACATACAGCTATTGTAAACTCCCATATTTTAATTATTTTTTTTATATAATTAATTATTGTGGTTATGCATTTTATAAATTATGGAATCATTGATAATAGCTTATTAGTAGATGAATGCATGTGTGTATATATTATATGTGTACTTGTTAATATTTCTATTAAATATAGTGTACATTAGATTCTAGAAATTTTTAGAAAATTATTGGTAAATTTTTAGGAGTTTAATTGCTTGCTTAAATTGTATATATATTAATGTTTGATATATATATATATATATATATATATATATATATATATATATATATATATATATATATATATATATATATATATGTTATTCTTTGTAAAAAAAAAAAAAAAACAAACCATAGCAGTGGTGGCCGAGCCCCCCATAGCAGCTCAGCTGCGGATTGGAGG
The DNA here is from genome assembly GCA_029216955.1 of Iris pallida. Classification (NCBI taxonomy): domain Eukaryota; kingdom Viridiplantae; phylum Streptophyta; class Magnoliopsida; order Asparagales; family Iridaceae; genus Iris; species Iris pallida. The sequence continues at coordinate 1,683,141 of JANAVB010045019.1, forward strand.
GGGGGCCCGACCCCCACATAGCATTAGCAGCTATGGCTGCAATTGGCCGACCCCTTAACCCCATTTCCTAATAGCCGACCCCACACATTAGCATCCGAGACCCCTCCTAATAGCTTAGGCGCAGCAGCAGCTGTAAGGGGGTGGGCCCCAACCCCACACCCCATATGAGAACTTAGCAATTGCTGATAGGAGAATAACCCGAGCCTTATTTTTCCTATTCGAAATAGGAGTATAGCGGCGCTGTATATATATACATCCGCTCATCGAAACCAAAACCCTAACTCTCCATAATTCCCATCTCCTCTCCACCCTCAACCCCAGGCCGACACCAACATGCGCACGCCCCCGACAACTCGCCGTCGACGACGTCGGAACCACTCGGAGTTGACAGTTAACAGAGGATACTCTGTTATCGAAAAACAGCGAGGTACCCATCTTTCGATTCAAGTTTCTTTGTATCTATTCAACAAAAATTTGATCTATCGAATGCTGTGCGTAGTAGACATGACCCTCTTCAAACCCCTTCTGATAGAATCCTGGAACCCAATAGGATTGCTCGAAAATTCGAGACGAAGTTGAGGAAAAACCCACTTTTTTGATTTCTAAAAACTGTTTTGAAATGCCAACTTGTTGGCCACTTTTCTCGCTGTTCATTAAACTTTCATAAAAACTAATTGAACACGTTTGGAGACAACCTAACCACGATGAAAACGTAACTGGTAGATTAGTATTTCGATTTCTGTGTGTATATTAATTCCATGTTGAACTTGTGAGAAAAACTATTTTCGAAATAATAAAATTCTGAAATTTTGTCCGATACGACGTCGTCCCGACAAACCGGATGACGTGGTCGCGCGTTATACATATCGAAAGACGCGTATGGACGTTGCGGACATGTGGGAACTGACGGAACTCAGTTTCGTCGCGTGTGTGCGACGAAATCAACGTGTATCCGTCGAGATACCCCGTATCGACGTTTTGCAAACTTGTCCATAACTTCGTGTACAGTCGTCGAACCGAGACGAAACTTGCGCCAACAGGTCCGGATCGAAATTTGGTCCTGCATGCCAAGTTTGGTTCGAATCTGAGAAGGTCGAATCGGAAACCAATTTTGGCGGGCCCGCGACCCACTCAAACGGGCGATTTTGTACACGGCTCATCGGAATCCAAAACTGGACATACCGATGAGTTCCTCTCCTCAAACTGGAACCGTAGATAGAATGTAGTTTGATGACTTTAGAGACCGTAGACTTTGGCACGCGTTTTGGTGCAAAGCGGGTCCAACGGCGGACATCATTTTGATCCGAAATTACGATTTTGCCCCTGTTCCAGAATTTGACTTTTGGACAGGCGTTTCCTAGGTATTTTCTTCACCGAGATCATTTTTGATGTTTGTTTCAGCGTTTGGAGTCATCTGTGATTTGTGAGTTTTGGTGCTGATATTGCTACTTTTGGACTTGCCACTTTGCATCGCCAGCAAGATACCTTGCCACCCTACTCTGTGATTATTATATTCTTATTTTCAGTTGTTATTTTCTGCATTATTTTGTGATATTTAAACTGTGCGTCCAAGTCACACTTGGGTGCAAGCGACTCTATCGGTCGTCTTCCTTGCTTTATTTATTCTCTTGCATTGACCTAGTTTATTGACCACCCACTGATGTTGAGGTATTGGTATATCTCATATGGCCTTGACACTTGTTGTATCACGTGATGTGAGTCACATGTAGGACACGTTTTGCATAGTCGGCTGGCCATCGATACGTATGGAGCGTGCGACGGATAGGAGTAACTGCCAATAGTATTGCATGTTAGAAGACTTGGCGGTTACTAGAGGTTCATATCAGTCATGGAGATGATGATACTAGGCATTGGGTGGGGAGAACAATACCTGACATATGGGCTTCTTTACACTTCCATGATTTACCTGTGCGCTCCTCCGGAGACGCAGGCTCCAGGCGCCCTCTGACGTTTCCCAGAGCGTTATGGACGTAGCCCCTTGCACATGGTGCCCTCTGATGCTTCCGAGCGTTATGGACGTAGGCCCCTGGTACCCGCTATGGGAACTATGCCGATCCTTTTTAGCCAGGGCTCATGCGTCGAAGGATTGTATCTCAACTGCATATTCACAGTAGAATGGTCAGGAACCCGATTGCATGCATACCTTTTCTCTTATTATATTATCACAGTTTATATGGCATGGTTTTCTTGTATCTTGCTATGTCCCCTGAGGACCTGGTTATCTCTCCAGGTTTAGACGATTTTCACAGGAGTACGGAGCGGCATTGGAGCTATCTTACCTTGATGACGAGACAGTCACTACTGATCCTTAGTCTATTCCATATTTGAGATAGTTGTAGATATATTTTACATCTCTTTTTCTTTCTATTTTGCGGAGGTCGGACTCCGATCTTGTGAGACTATTTTTCATAGCTGTTTGGAGTGAGTTTGTTCACCCGGCTATCTTTTGGTACTCTTATTTATTTATTTGGACTTCATTATCTTCTGTGTTGAGCTGTGATGAGATTAGATATGTTATTCTGGCCTGTGATTATTTATTTACAGCTTATGTGCATATAAGGAATTCCATATATTGGTGTGTTCTTTGTATATGTGCAGCTGGCATGTTCACGTACTTGGTCCTATGTATTTTGGGACTGGGGCGTTACATGTTTTTGTGGTGGCCCATACAGGTCAGATTTAATATTGTTGGGTTACATGACTGTGCCCAACAAGCCTGCATATAGGAATAGGAATATCTCATCCAGAACTACTACTATCCTTAACTTCCAATCCTTTTTTAAAACTTCCTTGATTATTCGATTTACTTCATATCAAACTTCCTTGATTATTCGATTTACTTCATATCTAATCTTTCCTAATATCAACTTATCTTCCTCGTGCCAACAGTATGAATCTACGAAGCGGACGCACTTCTGCCTTGGCCCTCACATCTAGCGAGGAGACTACTCCAGAGGGACAGAATCCTCCCATGACCCCACGATACCCTATCAGCCCGGACTGTCGCAGCCTACTACGACACCGACGACGGAGTCCCCAGAGGTCGCAGCACCTCCAGGCAGCCAGGCTGGGCAGACTACCACTATGCCACCGGGAGAGAATATACCATTGCCACCTCCACCACCATTTCCTCAGCAGTTTCTCCACAGTCGGGACCTCAGATGCCTCCACTGCCGACTGATGGGAGCCCTACTACTCAGTTTATGTATACCATGATGCAGGCTCAGTGGCAGCAGACTGAGCTGATGAGACAGACGATGATGGCAGTTATGGCTAGACCCCCACCACCACCTCCAGCACCAGTACCAGCACCGGCTCTGCATCCCTATGAAGGCTCTATCAAGAATTTCACAGATATGAACCCCAAGGCCTTTAGAGGGACGGAGAAGCCATTAGAGGTGTCACAGTGGCTTATTAGTACCGAGAAGCTACTGAAGGCATCCCAGTTGCCAGCTCGAGATTGGATGACAGCAGTGGACTTACTGTTAGAAGACAATGCTCACCACTGGTGGAAGGCGGAGGAGAGACGATTAGGCACTGGGATCACTTGGAAGCAGTTCTATGATGCATTTTATGAGAGATTCTTCCCTATTCACGTTCGAGATGGTCTCTACGACCAGTTCCTCCATCTGAAGCAGGGGAATATGACAGTTGATGAGTATGACTCGGATTTAATCGCCTGAGTCGATTTGGTGCGGGATTGATTCCGACAGAGTTAGAGAAGGCAAGGAAGATTTCACCAGGGGCTTGTACCAGAGCTCAAGTCTTATACGACTACTCAGTCTCGAGTCTCCCATTCAGCTGTCTTGGAAGAAGCTCGTGCTCAGGAGATTCTTCACAAGGAACAGCAGCAAACATCGAGGCGCCATACACCAGCAGTTACACCAGCCCGAGCTACTCAGAGTGGACCTATCAGGAGGACTACAGGACAGTTCCAGCAGAGGTCCTCACCTTATCAGAAGCCTGTTTGCCATTACTGCGTAAACAAGGACATATCCAGAACGACTGCAGGACTCGCCTTGGATTATGCTTGAGATGTGGATCTAATCAGCACATGCTCAAGGATTGTCCTGAGCAACATGCAATAGTACAAGCTCGCAAAATCCGAGGCCCACAGCCCCAGCTCTCCAGCACCACGGCCTATAGCAGGAGCACCTCGTCCACCATTGCCTCCCCAAGGACACAGTACAACAAGGCCAGAGCTCAGGGCCCGGGATAGAACTATGGGCAGGCATTCTCACTTGCTGTTGAGGATATAGAGACAGAGGCGGAAGTTATAGCAGGTATGGTTTTAGTTGCATCTTTTCTTGCTATTACATTATTTGATACTGGAGCCACTCATTCATTCATAGCCACTAGTTTTGCCACTAGACATAGTATTCCCATCACACCCTTAGCTAAAATGTTAAAATCCTCACTGAGGAGTTGTACCTGTTAGTGGTGTTTGTAGACTTTGTCCTGTAGTGATAAATGGCAGAGAGATGATGGCATGACTTCTTGTATTCCCTATGCCAACATTTGATGTGGTTCTTGGAATGGACTGGTTGAGCCAGCATTTCGCTCTCATAGACTGCCATAGGAGCAGTATTATCTTTAGACCACCGAATGCGCAGAGTTTGAGTTCACCAAAGAAGACGGAGATAGTTGTGAGGCACCCACAGCGGGAACTCATATGATGATGCATGACACCCCTCAGCACCCTATTATCACCGAGTTCGAGGATGTATTCCCCGAGGAGTTGCCAGGACTACCACCTGACCGTGATATTGAGTTTTCTATTGAGCTTATTCCCGGAGCGAGCCTATTTCATCTCGAGTATATCGTCTGGCACCCAAGAGTTGGTAGAGATGAAGACACAGATTGATGACTTATTAGAGAAGGGATTTATTCGTGCCAGTGCGTCACCATGGGGAGCACATGTTCTTTTTGTGCCTAAGAAAGACGGGACAGTGCGCATGTGCATTGACTACAGAGCATTGAATGCAGTGACGGTGAAGAACAAGTATCCCTTGCCGCGTATAGACGATCTATTCGATCAACTGAGTGGAGCAAAAGTATTCTCCAAGATTGACTTACGATCGGGCTATCACCAATTGAAGGTTCGGAAGGAAGACATTGCAAAGACGGCTTTTCGATCGAGGTATGGACACTACGAGTTCTTGGTCATGCCTTTCGTTTGACCAATGCTCCCGCAGTTTTATGAATTTAATGAACAAGATCTTTCATCAGTACTTGGACAAATTTGTAGTAGTCTTTATAGACGATATCTTGATTTACTCCAAGAGTCAAGAGGAGCATGAGCAGCATCTACGGATAGTTTTGGGAACGTTGAGGAGCGAGAGACTCTTTGCGAAGCTTAGCAAGTGTGATTTCTTTCTCAAGGAAGTATCATTCCTTGGTCATATTGTTACGGGTGATGGTATATCAGTAGACCCAGAGAAGATCACAGCAGTCAATCATGGCCCGCTCCCACATCAGCTTCTGAAGTGAGAAGTTTCCTCGGACTTGCGGGTTACTACCGACGGTTCGTAGAAATTTCTCTCGAATAGCGGGCCAATGACTCGATTGACTTGCAAGGATCAGGAGTTTATATGGACAGACGAGTGTCAAGCCGCTTTTGACGAGTTGAAGAAGCGATTGACCACAGCACCGATCTTGACACTACCATCGGGCCCAGGAGGATTTGTGATCTACAGCGACGCATCCGGGAAGGGATTAGGATGTGTATTGATGCAGCATGGTGTGTAGTAGCATATGCATCTCGACAGTTGAGAGTGCACGAGAATTATCCGACCCACGATCTAGAGCTCGCAGCGGTTATCTTTGCTTGAAGCTATGGCGACACTACTTGTACGCGAAAAGGTTGATATCTACACTGATCATAAGAGCCTCAAGTACGTGTTCACAAAGGAGTTGAATATGCGACACAGCGACGTTGGTTGGAGTTGATGAAGGATTATGAGATCGAGCTTCATTACCATCCGGGCAAGGCTAATGTCGTGGCAGACGCATTGAGCCGTAAGCCCATGGCACATTTTTGACTACACAGAAGGAATTGATTAGAGACTTGGAGCAGCTTGGTATTGAGGTAGTATTACCGGGAGCAGATGGTATATTAGCCAACCTCCAAGTGCAGTCATCATTGGTAGAGCGCATCAAGGCAGCATTGCCCAATGATGCTAGATTTCGACGGCTGAAAGAGAGGACTGAAGCAGGAGAGCAGACAGGATTGAGGATCACACCGATGGGACATTGCGATGTGGTGATCACATTTATGTTCCCAATGGAGAGCTACGGCAGGAGCTGATGACAGAGGCTCACAGTTCGACTTACTCTATTCAGGAGGGACCAAGATGTACCGTAACTTACGACAGTATTATTGGTGGCATGAATGAAGCGAGAGATAGCTCGTTTTGTTGCCAAGTGCTTGGTATGTCAACAAGTTAAGGCGGAGCACCAGAGGACGGCCGGATTATTGCAGCCGCTATCCATTCCCGAGTGGAAGTGGGAGCACATTACTATGGATTTCGTCACGGGTTTTCCTCGGAGTCCTAGAGGACGTGACGCAGTGTGGGTGATTGTTGATAGACTTACGAAGTCAGCCCATTTCTTACCTTTTAGAGTGGCCAGTCAACAGAGGTATTGGCAGATGTATATGGAGCAGATTGTGAGATTGCATGGTGTGCCTGTTAGTATTGTGTCGGACCGTGACTCTAGATTTACCTCACATTTTTGGAGGAGCATGCAAGAGAGTTTGGGCACCGATTGAAGTTAGCACATCGTATCATCCGCAGACAGACGGCCGTCGGAGCGTACCATTCAGACGCTAGAGGATATGTTGAGAGCGTGTATGCTTGATTTTGGCGGTTCGTGGGAGGACCATCTTCATCTTGTGGAGTTTTCCTACAACAATAGCTATCAAGCGAGCATTCAGATGGCTCCATTTGAAGCATTGTATGGCAGGAAGTGTCAGTCTCCTGTTTGTTGGAGCGACATAGGAGAGCGAACTATTGGGTCCAGAGTTGGTCTTGAGCACAGTGGAGACAGTGAAGAAGATTCAGAACACCTACGAGCAGCAGGATCGTCAGAAGCAGTGGGCAGATAATCGTCGTCGACCCTTGGAGTTTAAAGAGGGTGACCATGTGTTCTTGAAGATATCCCCCACTAGAGGCACGATTCGGTTCGGAGGACGTGGCAAGTTGAGTCCAAGATACATCGGCCCTTTCGATGTCTTGGAACGAGTTGGAGAGGTTGCCTACAGATTGGCATTGCCACCGTCACTAGAGAGAGTGCATGACGTGTTCCATGTATCTCAGCTGAGGAGGTACGTGGCGGATAGCAATCATGTGCTTGATCATTCCGAGATCACAGTTGGACCGAGTTTGTCGTACGAAGAGAACCAGTAGGTATCCTCGATCGCCGAGTGAAGGTGTTGCGGAATCAATCCATTCCATTGGTTCGCGTGGCATGGAAGCACCACGCCAGGGGAGTCTACTTGGGAGCGCGAGGACGACATCCGAAACCGCTACCCATTTGTTCGTAGGCGAAGGTATGTCTTGCATTTATATTCCTTGCATTGCATTGATCCCCCGACCTTAGTTTAATTTCGAGGACGAAATTTTCTTTAAGTTGGGTAGGATGTAAACTCCCATATTTTAATTTTTTTTATATAATTAATTATTGTGGTTATGCATTTTATAAATTATGGAATCATTGATAAAGCTTATTAGTAGATGAATGCATGTGTGTATATTATATGTGTACTTGTTAATATTTCTATTAAATATAGTGTACATTAGATTCTAGAAATTTTTAGAAAATTATTGGTAAATTTTTAGGAGTTTAATTGCTTGCTTAAATTGTATATATTAATGTTTGTATATATATATATAATATTATATATATATATATATATATTATATATATATTATATATATATATGTTATTCTTTGTAAAAAAAAAAACCATAGCAGTGGTGGCCGAGCCCTCATAGCAGCTCAGCTGCGGATTGGAGGGGGGGCCCGACCCCCACATAGCATTAGCAGCTATGGCTGCAATTGGCCGACCCCTTAACCCCATTTCCTAATAGCCGACCCCCACATTAGCATCCGAGACCCCCTCCTAATAGCTTAGGCGCAGCAGCAGCTGTAAGGGGTGGGCTCCAACCCCACACCCTATATGAGAACTTAGCAATTGCTGATAGGAGATAACCCGAGCCTTTTTTCCTATTCGAAATAGGAGTATAGCGGCGCGTCTATATAATCCGCTCATCAAACCAAAACCCTAACTCTCCATAATTCCCATCTCCTCTCACCCTCAACTCCAGGCCGACATCAGCACGCACACGCCCCGACAACTCGTCGTCGACGACGTCGGAACCACTCGGAGTTGACAGTTAACAGAGGATACTCTGTTATCGAAAAACAGCGAGGTACCCATCTTTCGATTCAAGTTCTTTGTATCTATTCAACGAAAATTTGATCTATCGAATGTTGTGCGTAGTAGACATGACCCTCTTCAAACCCCTTCTGATAGAATCCTGGGAACCCAATAGGATTGCTCGAAAATTCGAGACGAAGTTGAGAAAAAACCCACTTTTCTGATTCTAAAAATTGTTTTGAAATGCCAACTTGTTGGCCACTTTCTCGTTGTCATTAAACTTTCGTAAAAACTAATTAAATACGTTTGGAGACAACCTAACCACGATGAAAATGTAACTGGTAGATTAGTATTTCGATTTCTGTGTGTATATTAATTCCATGTTGAACTTGTGAGAAAAACTGTTTTCGAAATAATAAAATTCTGAAATTTTGTCCGATACGACGTCGGACCGGGTGACGTGGTCGCGCATTATACGCATCGAAAGACGCGTATGGACGTTGCGGACAGTGGGAACTGACGGAACTCAGTTTCGTCGCGTGTGTGCGACGAAATCAACGTGTATCCGTCGAGATACCCCGTATCGACGTTTTGCAAACTTGTCCTAATTTCGGTCCAGTCGTCGAACCGAGACGAAACTTGCGCCAACAGGTCCGGATCAAA
>JANAVB010045020.1:0-47500 GCA_029216955.1 Iris pallida
CTGATGGGATCCGATGCTCTAGTGCTGGTATGATCGCACCCGTCTACCTTATATTTTTTAATCTATTTATCCCCAAAACCATCCTCTCCGATCGATCAAAAGCCTCTTGCGGGCCCCACGTTCTCCTGTTCTTCTCCTCTCACGATTCTTCCCCCTCGGTGCCGTCTTCATGTGCCGTCCATCTACGAAACAACCGACGGAGGGGAAAAAAAAGAATGAAAGAAATACTATTCGATCCGAAACCGGTACGTCAAAAAAGGAATGCAACACGAGGACTTCCAGGAGGTCATCCATCCTAGTACTACTCTCGCCAAAGCACGCTTAACTTCGAAGTTCTGATGGGATCCGGTGCTCTAGTACTGGTATGATCGCACCCGTCTACTTTACGTTTTCTAATTTATTTATCCCCAAAACCCTCCTCTCCGATCGTCAAAAGCCTCTTGCGGGCCCCACGTTCTTCTGTTCTTCTCCTCTCACGATTCTTGTAAGTCCACTTCCCAAATTTTTATTTTTTTTTAATTTTATTTGTTTATGATTAATTTTATGGTCATTATGAGTCATGCCAAAGCTTGTAGGTGGACTATGACCATATTAAGGTCATATGATCTCTAGATAGCTTATATATGTATTATTTAGCTATTTTATATTTTTTTTTTACAATTTTTGGATATTTGTAGGTATTTAATATTTAAGATTTTATTAATTTTAAGGACTTTCAGGATTTACAGTAAGGTCATACGGGGGTATTTCGGGACCAAATATTTTTATTTGGGCTCTAAATGACTAAAAATATTTTCTAGAATATTTTAGAATTTATTTTGGGTTTTTTTAGAATTTTTGGGAATTTTTATATAACTAAAACCTATAGAAATAATATTTATAGGCTTTGGGAATTTACTGTGAGGTCATATGATGATATTTTGTGTCAAAAATATTTTATTTAGATTCTAGACACTTAGAAATATTTTCTAGAATTTTCAAGAATTTTTTTGGATTTTTTTGCAATTTATTTTGATTTATTTGGACTTAAAATGATTTTTAAATGATTTTCTGAAATAAATAATTAATTACCCAATAATTCACCCAAGGGGGGGGGCACCTGTCGGCGCTCAGCAACCCACCGACTCTCTCTCCTATATATATATTATTATATTCGTTAAACCTAGAAATTTCAGCAGCTTTTTGTGGGAGAACTCATCTAGGGTTTCCGACTTCCCAAAGCGATTACCGTCAACTCCGACGTGATTTTCGCGCGCCGTTTTTTTGTTGATTCAAGACATATGTTTATTGGGGACGCCCACTAACATATTGTCTGATCAGAATCGATGTATTACGGTCTGATCAACCGTAGTGCACTCGGTTCGCTCTTTCTTTGATTATCCCACGTGGATTGAGATGTCAAGGTATCTATGATCTCATCCGCGACTACTTTGACAATTCCTCTTGAATTATAAATTCGCCTTTGAATCACGTAATTGTATTCAGCGACATATTTCTTGGACTCTTTATTGTTTTTGTATTTCACTAATTTGGAAAGACGAAGTCTCGTAATTGGTAGAGAGATACAGAGTAATCCCCATGGCTATGATAGTTGTGTACACAAGTGTAGCTACCATCGGCCAGCCATGTGACTGAGTTATTCGTTTCCTCTCGACCCTCAAACTCCTATCGGGACTTTCAAGCCATCTGAACTTAAGAATGATGAGGGTTTTACCCTTAGTCAAATGCCAACCTAGGAGACTATCTATTCTCAAGAAACCAAATGTTGTGAGTCTCTAATTATTTGCTTGAAGCTTGCTTGAAGCTTGCTTTAACTAGCAACCCTTAAGCTATAACCCTTACCATAATACTTGTATACTTCCCGACTACAATTAGAGACTCAACCTCGACTCAAACCTTTCGACCTAATATATGGTGGTGATCTACTCGAAGCCACTACGCATATGCCACCAGTGTGCCACTCAATTGTGCCTTCTCGTGCTACTTAAACACAAAAGTCACGGAAGACGTATTTTTGGGCTTAAAGGACCCAGCTACTGGCAACTAGCTCAACTATTGGATGAAAACCTATTCTAGGTTACCCTAACCTAGTAGAAATAGTTTTATGAGTGGAACCTTGTCCAGTCAATATAGATTGAAATCCAAGGTTCATCCCACCAACGATTGTTGTCCAATTAGGGAATCCATTAAGACCCAGTAAAATCCATCCATGCATACCACTATATTTGGACTATAAAACCGAACTACTTAAAATAGGTCCCTATACGTATTATGTAGTTCCCACCTCTTAGAATGTGAAGTCATTCGTAACCCTTATCTCATCTACCTGGAAGTCGCGATACGATTTTGTATTGCATTTATATCCCTTGCTTGTGTGTTTAAATAACCACAGAAAGGATTACAATCTTGATTTCTCAAATTCTGTTCCATTATGGAACTTTGTTCAAAATTTTGAGAACGGAACCCCTCTATTGCACGGATGGCAGGCTCCTACAAGAAAGGAAGGGTTCTTCAATTTAGCAGGTGACTGGACTAGAGTAGCTCATCTAGCAAATGAGTCAATTGGTTCATAAAACTTCTCTCTATCTGCATCATTGGATACTCTTTACCGCCCTTGAAACTTCATGTTTGCTCTCGATTATTCTTCCTTATTTTTATGTTCTTCCTATTTCAGAGTGACGAATGGTCATGCTCATTAGAATTTATCAATATTTTTTAGCCACTTGTGTAAATTTGTTGCTTGTTAAATTTTGGGTTGCTTGATAGATACGGGAGGATTATAGATACCATATGCCTAGATATTTGTTGGTAGGATTGTTAGCAAACAGTTAGAAGGTTTTAAGATTTAGTTTGAGGAGTAGTGTGACCAAAGGTGGGTAGAAGTCCTGGAGGCTATATGGCTTGGAGAAGAATACAAACTATTTTGTGAGGAATTAAAATTTAAGGAGATTAAGGTTCAGGTAGACTTCTTATTGAATCTTAAGGAATAATTATGGATTAGAATTTCGAGGACGAAATTATTTTTAAGGTGGGTAGATTTGTGGCTCCCCTTCCCGAAAATTTTGAAATATTTTATTATTATTTATTCTATTGGAATGGTAATTTTAGATTTTTATAAATAATTAATTAGTTAATTATTATGGTAGATGATTTTAGTCATGATTAGGGGCTGGAGTACAAGACGACTAGGAATCATGGCACGGATAGTGAAGTGGCGTGCTTCGACTAGAGTTTAGCCATGGTACAGGAAGGCTGAGCCATAGTGATGTCCTAACTAGGAAAACCAGGCCAAGTTGTGACATGACCATTATAAATAGTTTTAATTATTCATTATTATTATTAATTGACATTTAAGTGATCTGCTTGTACCAAACTGGTCCGGACTGGACCTGGACCAGACCAAGCCCATGTAGTCATGCGGTACGTCCAAGGACGTCCGTGTTGAGGGAATTTGGTATGAGGGTGTTGTATTTCATTTTAATGATTTAACGAATATTTTCTAGTATTCGAAATTAGATATTATAATTATCATTATTTAGTTGATATTCAATGACATTGGTATAAAATAGGTCCTTGTACATTTTGGGATTGTTAGACTGTACATGATGGTATACACACCATTATGGATTTATTGAACTTAGTTACTATTATTATTATTTTATTATCAATATTATCGAGGATATTATTATACAATATTATTTTATTATTACTGGTTATATTATTATTGTCAATAAATGTTATATATATACATGTTCACATTTATAAAGAATAGGCTCTACATAGGAATGGTACTTTTGGATTTATTTAGAATTTATGGAGTATATTATTGTTTGCCATTGATTATAAAAGAACAGAACAATTATATCGGAGGACTGGAATTTTACTTCACAATACAAACTCGCTCGTACAAAGAAAGCCTAGGGACGAAAACCTAGGTACAGTAATCTAAGTACGATTGTTTAGTTTAGATTCGGAGGGGTGACGATAGAGGCTCGGGAAAGCGACGGCCGCTCTGCCTTACTCCTTGGACGATCAGACATAGCCTTGGCTCTGATGAAGAAATGCTCTTGGACTTGTGGGGAAACTCCCTTGCGCCCTCTGTTGCTAGATCTCTGGATGTCTCTGTAGTGCTCTCTCTTTTTTTACCCGCCTTTTCTCTCTCTGTCCCCATCTGCTCTGCCTGCCTGCCTGCAAGGGAATGGCACCTTGCTATTTCTAAGAATGGGGTGTGCTCATTAGGGTTTACAAATGATTGCCACCTTCAGAAGTCGGCGATTAAGGATCACTTAATCTGGGCCATTCATCTTGAATATAATAAATTTGAGTAATTAATGTGATTGCATCAAATCTCTGTGGGCAATAAATGTTGCTTGCCATGAATATTCGTGATTTGTGATAGCCTGCCACGTGTCCAATTTGCTTGATTTGATTTGATCTGGGCAATTATGACGATCACAACAAATCTAATTTTGTTGGGATTTATTAGCAACCATAGTTCCAGGGACGATAAGACTGCCATGTGTCTCAATTGTCGCGGAGAGCGCCACGTGTCTCAACTGGACCGTCCTGGCAGAGCCGCATATGGATGGTCCTTTCGGCCACATGAAGCACGCAGCCGCATGAGGATGGGCAGCTGCAGGGGGATGGGCAGCCGCATGGGGATGGGCAGACGCATGGGGATAGACAGCCGCATGCAGATGGGCAGTCGCATGGGGATAGGCAGCCGTATGCAGATAGGTAGCCGCATGGGGATAGGCAGCCGTATGCAGATAGGTAGCCGCTTGAGGATAGACAACCGCATGCAGATGGGTAGCTCCATAAGTGCAGCGGCCGCATGGAGTGGCCTCGGGACTTGGTGGATTTTGCCGGCTGTAAGGAGATTTTCTCCTCTCTCCTAGGATCACGCCATCATGTCAGAGTCATTATTACGTCCTTATGTCAGAGCTGTCATAGCTGTTTATTTGTTAGAGCAGCCGTCAGGACATTAAATGCAGCCGAATGTAGAGAAGAACTGTTGAAGGCCACATAGCTTCTTTTCTGAGCCGCATGGATCCTTGAGCCGCATGGACTCCTGAGCCGTATGGACTTCTGAGCCGCATGGGAATCCTGAGCCGCATGGAAATCCTTCTGTCGGAGCCGCATAGGCTTTTCTTTATTCTTTTCCATGCTTCTACAAGACCCCCCTCAAAGTTTTTAATTTACAAAATTGAAATACTTTGAATAGGAAGCATGGCAATGTAAAAACTCTTCGGGCCGCTTAGGATATTTTGGCCACATAGATGTCTCAGCCGCATGGCCATCTGAGTCGCATGGGCTTTCCAGCCGCATAGGCTGCTTGGCCGCATAGGCTCCTTGCCACGTCTTCATGCCACGTATGCAAATCTTTGCATTGATTGCCTTTGATTTGCTGTCAGATTTAAACCCGCTTTTTGGGGTAGGATCCCAAGAGTTTAGCCTTGAATAGTCGGATTGCTTTGATAACCGAAGAGTCGGTTATGCTGCACATGGATCGATGTGTCGGTCTATGGGCTCCGCCTATAAATAGAAGCGTATTTGGGACGAAGAGACTTCTTTATTCTCTCTCTCAATTCAAGTCTTTCCCGCCCGCACTGTCATCCTCTTCTTCGATCACCGATGGCTCCCAAGAAGACTGTTGTGGCGAAGGGTAAGAAGGCGGCATCTTCGTCGGCTGCGGCGGCGAAGTGTAAGAAAGCTGCTTCTACTTTGACCGCGACGACGAATGATAATGTGGCAGCTCCTCCGCCAGCCAACGTGCCCGTAGTCCACCCCGACGTCCACCCCACCATTGCTGGTAAGGACGCTGCGTGAGCTTGAAACCCTAACTGCTGTGGCTACGTCGCATGCTCTTTGCGCGAGCCTTCATCTTCATGTGTGCCGCATGGACGTCTCATGTCCGAGCCGGATGGGGTATGCCCTATGTTTGAGCCGCACGAGAACGACTGAGCCGCATAGGCACCTTTAGAACCGAACCGCACGAAGTCCCTCTGATCAGAATCGCATGAGTTCCTAATGGACTGAGCCACATAGCGTTCCACGAATCAGAGCCGCATACAAACCCATCTAAACAGGGCCACATGAGAACTCGTTTAATCAGAGCCGCATGAACTCTAAATGTTCTCTGGCCGTCTCCTGATTTTGTTTCTTTTACATTTTTTCGATTCTCGCAGCATCCCTGCCGAAGGCTGAGATCGTCGCGAAGGAAGAGATGCTTCCTCCTCTTAAATAAAAGTCATCGTTCATTAAGGATGAGGTTATACTAACAACGGAGGAACAGAAAGGAGAGCTGGCGCCCACTGCTGTAAAGGAGGAGCCCCAGTCTGACGGTGGTAGTACTGGGAGTTCTGACCTTCCTACTCCGGACGAGGATTTTGCTCAAGTAGATCCTTTATATGCAAAATGGTTGAGGAATTGGTTTATGCGCCCCCGCAACTAGGATTCGTAGGCTCTCATAAATGTCCGTCTTTCGTCCGGATATTTTTGTCTGTCTTTAGCTGCAGTTTGTATTTTACTTCTTTTGGACATCAATGTAACCTTTTTCTTCTTGTCTGAATGAAATGATAGAGACTTTTTTCTGGCTTACTCATGAGATGTAGTCATGTGAATGTAACTAGTTTCGAGTGAACAGAATACGTCCGCTCCATTCTTTGAGAGATTTTTTAATGGACTTATTATTCTTATCGTATCCCCGATTCTGGATACGGATAATAAGACGAGAGAGAAAAGAACCAACATACTTACTCAGAGGTAATGAGGACATGGTAAATATGAGAGTTTCTTCGATGGAGCCTTCCCACTCAGAGGTAGGGAGGACATGGCAGGAGGGGGCACCATGAAGGGAATATAGAACAACTCAGAGGTAATGAGGACATGGAGGTGCTATGTGGGGGCGGTTTGTTTTTTGATGGAAGGGAAACAACTCAGAGGTAGCATCGACGTGGTTGTTTCAGAGAATTTGTGGATCTGTTACCCTTTTTGTGCACTGAAAGTGCAGATATTGGATCATAAGGAGGAAGCTCCTTTTAGGAAGAAAGTTCAGAGGTATAATCATACATGACTTACTACATAAAAGATGCGATATAGATTTATCTGTAGCGCCCAGGATGTAAGTTCAGCGGTACCTGCGGGTACATAACTCGACAATCTAGGAGATTTGGAGTCGGTATGTGAGTTCAGTGGTACGAGAGGGTACGTGACTCGTCATTCTGGAAGATTTTGTAGTCGGGATGTGAGTTCAGCGGTACCAGCGGGTACGTAACTCATCACCTTGGCAATTTTGTAGGTGGGATATGAGTTCAGCGGTACCAGCGGGTACGTGACTCGTCATTCTGGAAGATTTTGTAGTCGGGATGTGAGTTCAGCGGTACCAGCGGGTACGTAACTCATCACCTTGGAGGATGTCGTTTCAGACGTAATATTTCTTTAGGAACTTGCCGTTGATGGGTAACATGAGCAAGTCTCCATTTTGTTTTGCGAGGCGGTAAGCTCCATTGGAGAATACAGCGTCGATGATGAACGGGCCTTCCCACTTTGGCTGGAACTTGCCGACGGTTTTGTGAGTCACTACCATCGGCCTTCGAACTACCAGAATGAGGTCGCCCACCTGGAATGTTCTGATTTTAACCTTCTTGTTGAAGGCTCCGGAGATACGTGCCTGGTACAGCTCGATTCGTTGTTGAGCTAATAGGCACTTTTTATCTAGGGCCTCTAACTCTTGTAGTCGGCAATGGTGATTATCATCTGTCGTCAACCGATAGGTGAGATCGACGCGGAGTGAAGGAATTTGAGTCTCCAGTGGGAGAACTGCCTCACTCCCGTATACCAGAGAAAAGGGTGTGTTCCCGGTGGCAGTCCGTACTATGGTACGGTACACCCATAAGCATTCACCGAGCTTTTTATTCCAGTCACGTTTGTTTGATGACACGAATTTCTTGAGAAGCTTGATGATTGTTTTGTTGAATGCTTCAGCCAGACCATTAGCCGCTGGGTTGTATGGTGTTGAAGCAATATTCTGGATGCGATGTTTGTCGCAAAACCGATAGAAGGCGTGGCTTGCGAACTGCGAACCATTGTCGTAGATGATCCTTCGGGGCAGTCCAAAGCGGTTGATAACGTGATGCTAGGAAGCTGATCACGTTTGAAGTCTTGACTTCAGCCAGCGGAATAGCCTCCACCCATTTGGAGAAATAGTCTGTGATTGCGAGTATGAAGCGATGTCTTCGGGACGAAGGCAAAGTGATCGGACCAATGATGTCCATTCCCCATGCTTCGAATGGCCAGGATGCCACCGTCGAATGCAGAAACTCGGATGGCTGGTGGATGAAATCTGCGTGGACTTGACAGGCTTTGCACTTTCTTGCATAGTCTATCGCATCTGTAACCATCGTGGGCCAGTAATAGCCTATTCGACGCAGGCGATCTTGCAATTTCGGGCCAGGCTGATGGGCCCCGCAGACGCCGTCGTGAGCTTCACGCACGGCTTCTTTGGCTTCTGTATTTGATAGACATCGAAGCAGTAATCCATCGTAGGATCTTCGACACAGCATTTTCGTCTCTGTATCGTAGAAGAATCTGAGGGAACACCTTCAAGTAGAAGTGGCCTCCTTCGGATTCTCTGGCAGGATGTCGTAGACCACGAAGTTAATGAACGATTGTCTCCAGTCTGATGCTTCGTCGACTGTCAGAGCAGAGTAACTCTCGACATACTGAACATTATTCCTGGGACAGACCAACTCACGGCCTATGATGTCAACCAGATGATGAGCATGATTTGGAACTGCTAAGGAAGCGACAAGACCTGCTAGGGCATCGACTTCATTATTTTTGAGCCTGTGAACGTGCTCTATGAAGAACCCCTCCAGGGACGAGATGATGTCGATCGCTATTTGGTGGTAGGAGATCATGTCCTCATGGCGAACTTCGTATGAACCCCGGATCTGGTTGACGATTAACTGCGAATCGCCGTATGCTTCGAGGTGTTCTACCCCCAGCTCTTTTGCAAGCCGGACACCAATGACCGGAGCGTTGTACTCGGCCACGTTGTTCGAGCAGGGCTCCGTGAGGGAATACGCACGATTGATCACCAACCCGGTGGAAGAAACCAGTACTATTCCGACTCCAGCAACGATGTTGCCCTTGGGCCCGATTCTAGAAGCGCCATCGAAGAACATTCGCCATATGATATCATGGGAGGCCATATTTGAGTTAGCGACCTCGTCTGGAAATTATTCGTCTATTTTGGTTGACTCCGAACCAGGGTGAGCTGCTAAAAAGTCTGCCAAAGCTTGACCTTTAACAGCCTTTTGCGGTACGAAGATCATGTGGTAGGGGGATAGTAATATCGCCCAAGTAGCGAGGCGAGAGCTGAGTGCACCTGGTTTAGTCATGAGGACCCTGAGGGGGTTGACTCTTGATATGACATAGATGGTCTGTCCCGTGACGTAGTGTCGCGTCTTCTGAATGGCGAAAACCAAAGCAAGGCACTATTTCTCTACGACAATATATCGGTGCTTCGGCCCCATCATCATTCGGCTGAGGTAATATATGGCTTGTTCGTGGCCTACCTCGTTGTTTTGTGCTAGCAGAGCACCGAGAGAATGTTCCATCGCTCGTACATAGAGCAAGAATGGTCTTCCAGCGATCGGGGCTACCAGGACTGGCGGGTTCGTCAGATATTCTTTGATGCTGTCGAAGGCGCGCTGGCATTCTTCATCCCATACGAATGAAATGCCTTTCTTCATGAGGTGGGTGAACGGCTGGCATTGTCCAGAGAGGTTAGAGATAAACCTCCTGATGTAGGCTAGCCTTCCTTGAAGGCCTCGGAGTTTACGGAGATTTCTCGGGGGACCCATCTCCATGATTGCCTTCATTTTCTCAGGGTCTACGTGGATACCCTGGGAAGTAATGATGAAATCCAAGAACTTCCCGCTGGATACGCCCAAGAAGGATTTTTTGGGATTTATTTTCAAATTCTGCGCTCGTATCAGGTCAAACACTGTCCTCAGATCATGTAGATAATCTTCCTTAGAGTGGCTTTTGACGGCGATGTCGTCGACGTAGCATTCCACTGTCTTGCGCAGATGGTCTCTAAAGATAATGCTCATGGCTCTTTGATAGGTGGCGCCAGCATTCTTTAAACCGAAAGGCATAACTGTGTAGCAGTAGGTGCCAATTGGTGTTCGGAATGATGTATGCTTTTCGTCGTCAGGGAACATCTTGATCTGGTTGTACCCCG
Organism: Iris pallida; assembly: GCA_029216955.1. Lineage (NCBI taxonomy): Eukaryota > Viridiplantae > Streptophyta > Magnoliopsida > Asparagales > Iridaceae > Iris > Iris pallida. Next base: position 10,253 of record JANAVB010045020.1, read on the forward strand.
AGCAACCATCCATGAATGACATACGCTTAAAGCTGCAGGTGTTATCGATCATGATGTCTGAAATAGGGAGAGAGAACTCATCCTTAGGACATGCCTCATTCAGATTGCGAAGTCGATGCAAATTCGAATCTTTCTACTCTTCTTGAGGACTAGTACAATGTTGGCGACCCAGTCAGGATGTTGTTCCTCGCGGATGAAGCCGCTGGCTATTAGTTTGTTTACCTCGACTTCAATGGCATTCATGACGTCAGGACGGAACCGACGTTGCTGTTGCTTGACTGGTTTTGCGTCCGGACTGATGTTAAGTTTATGAAGTGCAATCTCGGGGTTCAGTCCTGGCATATCTTCGTAGCTCCAGGCGAACACGTCGATGTATTCTCTGACGAGTTATAGTAGTGATTCTCGCTCTTCGTCTGTCAGATTCTTACTGACGAAGATGGGCTTTGGAGAGGACTCATCGCCGAGATCGACTTATACAACCTCGTCCTTAGTAGGAGGCTCTCTTTGTTCGAACCACTTCTCCTACTGCGCATCTAGTTGTTGTGCCCGCGGCTCTAACTCAAGAAGTTCCGGAATGTCTTCATCTTTTTAGTAGGTATCGGCAAATGCCATGTTGACGGACCAGACTGTCCTGAGCATGTCTCCGTTGCTGACATCCGAATCGGAAGTGGGTGATCCGGTTGAGTGTGAATGCCAGTCGCATTCTTCGTCTGAGCTTTCAGGTGTCGTCGCAGGTGTGACATAACCGAGCCCACATCTGGTTCTGCTGTAATAATCTCGTAGTTTCCCAGCAGGGACCGATGACTGTAATAGAAACCGCCGTCCGGTGTCGTAGTTTAAGCCTGGTGTAGTTTCCAGATCATATCTTTGTTTTTGCATAAGATACTTGGATCGGGAACTATACAGAAAAAGGGGCAATCTTCCGGCGTCGGGTTCGGGCTCAACTTTTTCTATCTTGAAGGGCTGTGGATCATTCTTTCGGCCGAAGATGATTGGGTGATCGTCTCCCTAGATTATGCGGTAAGCGTCTTCCATTGGAGTAAGTTGGTTCGCGGTGTAGACGTTCGTCACTTGTGTGTGCAGGTGAGTGCCTATACCGTATTCCATAGCATACATTGTACAGAGCTTATTAAGCTCAAGGTAATTCAAAGATAGCCCTTTATTGATGAAGTAAGGTATCTTTTCCAGTGGAATTACATCATCTACGGACGGAACATCAATGTAAGCAACCACGTACTTGGCCAGCTCTGATTCTTCTCCAGCCACCCCCTGTGTAAATGCAGACTGAGAGGATGATTTGGGCAACTTGATTATCAGAGGCTCCATGGGTGGAGCAGAACGTGGAGTTGTTGGCACACTGGCCACCCCCAGCTTGGTGCTCGGTGCTGAGTGGGGAGTTGTTGGCTGGTTAGCAGTCGCTGGCTTAGTGCTCGGTTGCCGATTCATTCTGGGAAGACGGATTGTCATCGGTTTGACAGAGGGATTGGGCTCTCCTGTTTGTTGCTGGCTAGCTTTTGGCAGCCTGATTGTCAGTGGCTCTGTCGTGGGTCTTGGCGCTTGGCCGGACCTTGGCAGTCGGATTATCATCTGTTCCTCTTGTGCACAGAGGCTAATTGTGTCCTTACGCAGAGTGGCTGTAAGGGGCGCAGTTATGCCAGTCTTGCGGGCTTGGAGGTGGATCGTCAGAGGTTCTTCTGATCCGGTTGCTGCCTCAGTTTGAGCTTGAGAGTCTCCTTCGGCAAGATGCTTTTTCAATTTCTCGTACAAGCATGAATCTGAGTAGTAGGATTCGACCCCTTTGAAAGGATATATGTCGGCAAATTCTGTCCTCACAAGGCCGTGCTTGTCGACGTACTTGAAGCACTGGTGCAGTGTGGAAGGTACTATCATGTAATCATGTATCCAAGGACGTCCCAGGAGAATATTGTAGGAAGTATCCGCATCTATGACATAACAGGTTACTTCTGACTGAAGGTCGCCGACTTGGCACTTTAGGCAAATCTTCTCGATCGGGTAGCTCCTGTCCGAATTAAAACCGCTGATGGCGGTGCTTGTCAGCGTCAGGCGGTGCATTGGGATGCGCAGATGATGTAGCAGGCTCTTCGGGATGATGCTTATGGAGGATCCGGGGTCAATATGCATCCGATCGACCTTGATATCGCCAATGTACCCAGTATAATACAGGGGGCAATCGTGCAGGTTGGTCTTGATAAGCATATCCTGCGGAGTGAAGATGATGTTGGGCATTGATCCCGTACAAGCGTTGTCCTGGAGATCTGCCGGCGAGTCCTCCCCGGTGAGATTGGACTGAGCCAGATATGCGTCGGCATTCTGGAGTGCTTCGCTCAATGCGACATGAACGTCCTTGGAGAGCCTCAAGAGCTCGTACAGTAATAATTTGGCCGGTGTGTTGGCCAATTGGGCCAATATGTCGAAGTTGTAGGGCTTCTCTAGCCCATGAGGCGTCTCTCTTCGGAGCGGTTTGTCGAAGCGAGTCTCCTTCGGCCTAGGCTTTCGGTCGTCGAAGGCTGCGAAGATCCTGGAGCATCAGCGGCTGTCGGCTGATGGTCTTCAGTCGAGTTACCCGGTGGAGGTTGGGTTTGTGCGCCGGAGCGGGTAACAACAGTAGTGGCTTCTTCGACCTCTGTTGTATTTCATTTTAATGATTTAACAAATATTTTCTAGTATTCGAAATTAGATATTATAATTATCATTATTTAGTTGATATTCAATGACATTGGTATAAAATAGGTCCTTGTACATTTTGGGATTGTTAGACTGTACATGATGGTATACACACCATTATGGATTTATTGAACTTAGTTACTATTATTATTATTTTATTATCAATATTATCGAGGATATTATTATACAATATTATTTTATTATTACTGGTTATATTATTATTGTCAATAAATGTTATATATATACATGTTCATATTTATAAAGAATAGGCTCTACATAGGAATGGTGCTTTTGGATTTATTTAGAATTTATGGAGTATATTATTGTTTTCCATTGATTATAAAAGAACAGAACAATTATATCGGAGGACTGGACTTTTACTTCACAATACAAACTCGCTCGTACAAAGAAAGCCTAGGGACGAAAACCTAGGTACAGCAATCTAAGTACGATTGTTTAGTTTAGATTCTGGGGGGTGACGATAGAGGTTCGGGAAAGCGACGACCGCTCTGCCTTTCTCCTTGGACGATCAGACGTAGCCTTGGCTCTGATGAAGAAATGCTCTTGGACTTGTGGGGAGACTCCCTTGCGCCATCTGTTGCTAGATCTTTGGATGTCTCTGTAGTGCTCTCTCTCATTTTTTGCCTGCCTTTTCTCTCTCTGTCCCCTTCTGCTCTGTCTGCCTGCAAGGGAATGGCACCTTGCTATTTATAAGAATAGGGTGTGCTCATTATGGTTTGCAAATGATTGCCTCCTTCAGAAGTCGGCGGTTAAGGATCACTTAATCTGGGCCATTCATCTTGAATATAATAAATTTGAGTAATTAATGTGATTGCATCAAATCTCTGTGGACAATAAATATTGATTTCCATGAATATTCGTGATTTATGATAGCCTGCCACGTGTCCAATTTGCTTGATATGATTTGATCTGGGCAATTATGATCATCGCAACAAATCTAATTTTGTTGGGATTTGTTAGCACCCATAGTTCCAGGGATGATAAGACTGCCACGTGTCTCAATTATCGCGGAGAGTGCCACGTGTCTTAACTGGACCGTCCTGGCAGAGCCGCATATGGATGGTCCTTTCGGCCATATGAAGCGTGCAGCCGCATGAGGATGGACAGCCGCATGAGGATGGGCAGCCGTAGGGGGATGGGCAGCTGCATGGGGATGGGCAGCCGCATGGAGATAGGAAGCCGCATGCAGATGGGCAGTCGCATGGGGATAGGTAGCCGCTGCAGATAGGTAGCCGCATGGGGATAGAGAGCCGCATGCAGATGGGTAGCCGCATAAGTGCAGCGGCCGCATGGAGTGGCCTCTGGACTTAGTGGATTTTGCCAGCTGTAAGGAGATTTTTTCCTCTCTCCTAGGACCACGCCATCATGTCAGAGTCATTATTACGTCCTTATGTCAGAGCTGTCATAGCTGTTTATTTGTTAGAGCAGCCGTCAGGACATTAAATGCAGCCGAATGTAGAGAAGAACTGTTGAAGGCCACGTAGCTTCTTTTCTGAGCCGCATGGATCCTTGAGCCGCATGGACTCCTGAGCCGTATGGACTTCTGAGCCGCATGGAAATCCTGAGCCGCATGGGAATCCTTCTGTCGGAGCCGCATAGGCCTTTCTTTATTCTTTTCCATGCTTCTACAATTATATAAGTATATATATATATAAATATATATAAGTAAATATATGTATATAGATATAAAAAAGTATATATAATATGGAACACATTCTTAGCTGTCAAGAAATGACATTTTTATATTCTTGCAAAGTGAAATCCATCAACATACTTAATTTCTTCTGATTTAGCAGACATTTGTTTAAACATTCTCCTCAAGATGATGGAGAGTTTGGATGGTTTATTTTCTTTATTAAGTATCACTATTATTGTTATTTATATTGTTATTACTTTTATAATAATAAAACAATATATCATTTAATATTCTAAATTATTTACGAAATAAATAATTTTGTATGTATAAATTTTAGTATAAGCCCAACGCCATGAGAATATATTCCAAACTAATTATTTTTGGACTTTATTCACCTATAGTTAATATATATATATAGTTATAACTAATATATAGTTATAACTAATAATAATAATAATAATAATAATAATAATAATAATAATAATAATAATAATAATAATAATAATAACAATAATAATAGTAATAATAATAATAATAATAATAATAATAATAATAATAATAATAACAAAAAAGTAGAAGCCCACCAGAGGAGCTACAGAATCGCTCCTAAAGCTTCAGCTAACCCGACCCAAAAAGGGGAGGGGCCTAACAGCCGACATATACACATATAATGTATATATAGAGAGCGAGAGCCGAGAGGGATTAGGCAACCAAAAACGAAACTCAAAACCCTAATCCTTAATTGCGCGCCCTCCCAGCCACCTTGGGCGGCCGTTCGCTGCCTGCGCCGCCACCACACGCGGTCGGAATCGGCCAGGAAGCCTCACGCGAGCACAGGGCACAGCCGCGCGTAACAGCCGAGGAGCCAACTTTGCGACGCAAAATCTCAACGATCGCTCGATCGTTTTGTATCCCGTAAACCCTGTTATGATCTTGATATGACCCTATTTAATCCCTATTAATTAGTTTAAATTCTCGTGACCTGAAACTCGAGATAAGTTGAGTTGAAGTTGCCAAAAAACCTGTTTGGAAACAGGGCATGCAACAATCCAAACACCCATATTGGAAGGCAAATTGCCGCCAAGCCGTAGCGATAATTAGAAATCCATTTGAAGTCAGTCCTAGAAAACCTATAGGGCTCTGCAATCCAAGTTACAGAAGTCGATTTCGACGACGGTACGTCGAGAAATCGGATTCCTAATTTATCAAAAATCTGTTTTCAAAATATTAAAATATTGAAAAACTCTTCGATACGACGTGCATCCCGCCAATCCGGGCGACCTGGTCGCGAATCGAAAGCATCGAAAGGTGCGTAATGGCTTCATGGACGTGTGGGCTTTGACGGAATTCAAATTGGTTGCGTGTGCGCGACAAATTTGATGCGTATCCGTCAAAATTCACCGTATCGACCTCTGTGCAAATTCTCCAATTAGTTTGTGCACGTTCGTCAGTTCGAGACGAAACTTGTGCCATCAGGACCGTATCATTTTTCTGGTCCTGTATGCCAACTTTGGTCCGATTCTGGGACAGTTGATTGGATCGCCGTTTTGCGGGCCCCACGGTCCGATTCAACGGGCAATTTTGTGCACGGCCTGCCGGAATCTAACTTAGGACATACGGTTGGGTTCGTATCGAAAAACTAGATCAGTAGACATATAGTTTGATGACTTTAGAGACCATTGACTCTGGCACGCTTTTCGGTGCAAAGCGGGTCCAACAGCGGATATCGTTTTGACCCAAAATTACCGTTTTGTCCCTGTGTCTAGAATTGGACTTAAGGACAGGCAATTCTAGCTAATTTGACTATTCTGAAAACATTGTTAATGTTCATTTCAACTTCTGGGGACTGTTGTACGGGTTTTGACTTCTGTGGCATACTGAGTGGTTTGGACTATCGGTTTCACCAGCAAAGGACCACAGTCGAGTACTGTTTATTGTTTGTTTTCAGTATTGATCGTTACTATGCATTAGTGTTTAGTCGATAGATCTGTGATTTTAGTTTTATGTTGATTTTTGTTCCTTGTTGTGTCGGAAGGGTGAAATACCAACGATGTGTGATCTGACCTTAGACAGTGTAGACAGTGTAGACAGTAATTTATTATTGCAAAGTAGACAGTATAGAGAGTAATTTATTATTGTAAAGTAGACAGTGTAAACAGTGATTTATTATTACAAAGTAGACAGTGTAAACTGTGATTTCTTTATTGTATTATTCAATATAGACAGTGTAACTTTAGACAATGTAGACAGTGTAACTTTAGACAGTATAGACAGTATAACTTTAGACAGTGTAGACAGTGTAACTTTAGACAGTGTAGACAGTGTCGTGTAATTGTCCCGAGATCGATCACATATCAAAGGTATTTCAGTCAGTCGGTGAGTATTGTCTTTATTTATAGTTTTTCTTTGTTTAGTTCTATTTGTCTTTTGTGTTATTTTCCAAATCATATGTCTAAAGGCTAACCTCTGTCATATAGTCACTTTTATATATTGGAACTGCATTCAGTGAATTGTACTCGTTCCATTCCTGACTGGAAACCAATATTTTCAGGTTAGCCATGGATTCACTTAGTATGGGGAGTTCGGGTGTACTTGCAGACAAAAGCCTAGAGACTAGCTAGATAGCTGAGTTGTAGTCATTCCAATATTTGTACAAGTTTATATTTTTTTGCAAATGTAAAACTTGTGAGTAATGTAAGTTAAATTAATTATATGAATGAGCATTATTTGTGATTTTGATCTTCATGGCCGTGACAGCGTTCTACCGCCGACACTGCGACGTAGGCTGGCTTGGACACGTCTCGTATCCGTTTTAAAAAAAATGGGTGCGGGTCGTGACATCTAGCTAAGGCCATGTCTTGCTCTCTAATCCTTCGAGATGTTGCTTTTGGATCGTCATCTCCTTCGCTCGACCAATTCATTTTCTTTGTATAATTATTTCTTATTTAAATTAGTTGGTAGTGAATTTGTCTCCACCCAACGATTGAACCATAATTATTCAAGTTGATTTTATATTATTATTCTTTTCATTGTGGATGAGATTTAGTCTTAGATTACTGTATTTTACAGCTTATGTATACATACAAGGTTTCCATATATTGGAGCATACTTCGTATGTATACAGTTGGCATGATTACGTTTTAGTCCTTCTATTTTTGGGACTGGGACGTTACATATTTTTGTGGTGGCTCATGCAAGTCCAGTTTATCACTTCGGTTACGAGACTGTACCGATGTGAACCTGCATATAGGAATAGAGTTTAGGATCTCATCCATAAGCTTGACCTCCTTCTTTGTTTCAAGTTTCGAACTCTTGTTACCATCCTTGATTTGCATCCTGCTTGAACTCTTTCTACCATAAATTTTTATTTTTGTGCTTAGTAACAGTTAGGAAGATGACTACACTATTATATGCTCATAGGTCAAACCCATGGCTAGAAAGATTACATTGACAATTATTATGCATTGGGGTCTTATTTGAGTTTTCAAGACATTTTTCTAAAAGTATGATCTTAAGGATTAGCTAATTCCAAGTTGGGTAGTAGCATATTACCGCCTTCAAATGATAGTTGGAATTTTATTTTAATATTACAAGGTGGTATACACAAGAGGATAGCTAGATCGAGAAAACAAATTGATTTGATTTTGAAGGTCTTTGAAAATATTTATTATTGAGTTATAGTTATACATCTTTGGATGGACATAAACTTGATTTGAAGAAGGATCTTAAAATTTTTAGGGTTTACGATTGACCAAACTTTTGAGGATGATTGATAAATTTTGGTAAAATATTTTCTTGAATTAAATTGTGTCATATGATCTATGAAATATAAAGTTATTTTGATATTTAGATTTCAAGTTTAAAGTCTTGATTATGGATATTAAAAAAAAAGAGAAGGGATTTTTGGCTTTGAAGGTTTTAGAATAGTTGTGACTTATTGGAAGTTTAGATATAAATTTTGAAAGATATAGAACCAATCCGAGGATTTATTTTAAATGCTCAAAATTTTGTTTGAATCACGATTGATAAGATTATTTAAAACTTGAGCTTACTTTTTGGGTTGATTGTAATATGCTAAGAGTTATCTCGAGGTTATTAAAAAAAATTTAAATTTTTTGTTTAGTTATGATTTTATGGAAGTAAACAAAAAAGGAGTTGACGACTGATAGGATTATTTGAATATTGAGTTTTATTACAAGAATGGGAAAAGTTATTAATGATATGATGAAAAGTTATTTTAGATTGATTAAAGAAATTTACATTTTAAGTTATGATTGTGTTGGACGATTTAGAATGAATAGAATTTATGGTAGATTTTTTTGAGAATTTTTGTGAAGGCTCGAGTTCAAGAAGTTAGACTTATAATGGTAGACAACCAAGATAGCCATAAGGAGATAGAGTAGTCCACATTAGTGACATATCACCCATGGCCATGATAGTTGTAAATACTCAAGTATAGTTAGTCATCTACTAAACTATGTGATCATATCTCAACCTTGACCCACTCGACCTTCCCTCAATCCAAATATTTTATCATCTAATTATTTGAAACTTAGAAACGATTAGAATCATTCCCTTGACCATACCTTTATCTATGAGACTATTTTCTCTCTATAAGTTGTGTCACTAACTTATTTTACCTTGATCTATGATATTTCCTAAATTATCTTTATTTCGTGCTTCAACCTTTTATTTTTGTGCATAATTTGTACTTTATGAAAACCCACTTTCTATTTTGACCATTTGGCGTTTCCTATCGTGACTTTGATATTTGGAGCACAATACTAGACTTTTCCTTCCAAAAATTCTATATGCAAGATCTAGACAAGTCCACCTTCATGTAGACGTATCATGTCCCACTAAAATACGACCCCTTGTACTCTATTTTTATGATACGACTTTCGAGTCAAAATGGCTAGCTATAAACCCTACCATGATAACATTGTCGTTCCTGACTTCATTTAGAGACCAAAACTTGACTCAAACCTTTCGACCCAATGTATGATTGTGATCTACTAAAATTTCTAAATGCTTAATTTGTGTTTTATCTCAATTGCTTAACCCTTGTCCTTTTATTTCATGCCTTATCTTGTTTACTTAGACCAATACCACCTTTTACTCTCCATGCAACATTAACAACCCTACTTTCTCCCTTTCGATTAAATTGCTTCACCAGTATTTCGCTACGATTCCTCCATAGTTTATGCAACCTTGTTCCGTTTATGATTCTCTTATGTAAAGATGAACTTAGACCATGACATCTCTCGGTTAGTAGAGGTTAGATTAAAATACTCATCGAGGAGAATAGTAGTATAATTAATTAATGTGACCGAATATGCATAAGTGGAATTTTGTGGCAAAAATGAGAAAGGTGTTATCATTTCTCAAAGGAGACAATTCGGTTCTTCAAGGTAAACCCATTATTGAGAAATTTTTATGAAGTGATAAGTAGGATGTTGATGTAGTAGATCTCGAAGCTACCCAATATTAAAAGGTGGAAATTGTTGATATCCTAAGGAAATTTTTTTATGATGATTACGAATATGAAGTTTCATGACTAAGATAGAGTTTGATTGCTCCGACTAATTGAGTTATTAAATTTAAATTTTAAAGGGATTATGAGGTTGAAATTTAGTTTGAACCAAAACTATACATAGATATGATGGAAGAAGAAGAATCTAGAATCCCTGAATTCAAAACTTTGGTACTTATCGAAATTCATATTGTAAGATATAGGAATTGAGAATATTTTTAAGGAATATAAATTTTGTAAGTTAATCTTAATGAGAAACATCAAAGGAAATAAAGAAGAAAAAGAAAGTGTCTTAAGAAAAATTGAAGTTTTATGGAATATGAATATTGAGAAAAAATCGAAGCTTTTTGAAGATTTATTACTAATAAAAACCATAGTGATTACTTGAAGATCAAGATGATATTTAAACGCGACCCAAATATAGAATTAGTAGACTTAGAATGAGATAGAGGAAGTTATTAAAAATCTTTGAGATTTTGGTGATTCTAGGATTGATGGTAGTATGACCAAATTAGACACAGAAGGATGTCATGTGCATGATCATTACAAAACTACACCATTGATTTATTCTTTTAAGTTATCAAATTGCAACTTTCGTTGAATGTCGTTTCTCCTCCTCATCTAATGAATTAAATCGTGATTCCTCATCCTTAAACTCTTCTATCTCCTGAAGCCTACCTACCCTAATTTTTCCTAAATTTCGAGGACGAAATTCTTTTAAGTTGGGTAGGATGTAAAACCCCTAAATTTCTACTATTTTTTAAATAAATTTGGTACTGATCTTTTTATTTTGTATTTTTACGTTACGTAGTTGTATTGTACGTCGCGCGCAAAATTTTGTTTTTCGTAATTGCTCGATGAGTGCGAATATGTGCGAGCGTACATATTTTTAGAAAAATATTTTTCTATTTTTATAGTTTCAAAGTAATATATATAATAATTATTCTTGCTATCGTACCAAAATTTTCTAAGTTTGTTATTTTAATTATAAAAGCCTTTCATTTATAACAGTTATTAATAATAAATAATATTCTTCGTGCATACATATAAATTTCAAAATATTTTCTTAGTTTATTTTTAAATAATAATGTAATTTTTGAAATTATAAATTAATAGAAAATTTGAAAGTGTATCTAAGTTATTATTTATGAAAATTTAAGTTAAGATTTAATTATTTAATTTAGCTAAATTTTTTATGTATAAAATCTATTTTGATTTGGATTGGATTTGATTTATTTTTAAAACAAATGTGGCAATTATATAAAAGGGGATTTAGACCTCCCTAATCCTTATCCAACTAGGAATTTTTACCTCCTATATAAAGAGAGGTACTCATCCATAAATTTCTACCACAAGAATACCGTACAGCATGTCCGTGCCGTGCCCGTGCCTCTTCCCTCCACTATATTTCGGTATTACATATACAAATATCATCCATGTCCGACAACTCCAGATGCCGACCTGTCTCGTGTCTCGTAGGACACGATTACGACACAACAGCCTTCCACACCAGCCTAACCGCCCTGTTGCTTGGTCGAATGCCATACTGCTGCTCCGTGTCGCCGTCCCCTGACCACCGCAGTCACCTCGCCCCTCCTCGCCTGCCACCCCCTCCAGCCATATCCGACCATTCCAATGGCAACACCGTCGTCGCCACCGTCACCACCACCACAACCACCATCGCCAACACCCTTAGCACCACCACCCGAAACAACCTCCGCCACCATCACCATGGCAACTTCCACTTCCTCTGCAGCGGCCATTGCCGTCGTCTCTCACGGCCACCACTACCGGCTCCCCAAAAATACCAATAAATAAAAACTCTAAAACGCTACCACGATGCTTACCTCCGCCGATGCCGTAAGCTCGCGTCTCCCCTCATCCAGCGTCGAGACCCAAAAGGCGCTCAGCCTCACTGTCACGCCCCAGAACCAGAATACTGGAGAGCGGGAGCATACATAGCCAGCTACGTATATTGAAATGGAATCCATCTCGCTATACGGTCACGGCTGTCTAGATATGAGGGTTTACTACAAGCCAACAGTCTCTTAAGGTCAAGCCTATTGTCTCAATCTCAACAAGTAATATAGTTACAAAATGTTAGACCACCAAATATACAATAAGAGGCATCCCAAATATTACATATTGGATAATCATGAAGCTAGTCGTACAAAATGTCAAGACTAGCAAGAGTTCAGTCATACATGATCAACCCTAGGATTTGTTAATCATGTTTACAGCCTGTAGGCAAACAGAAGTAATTGTGCATCGAGCTAACAGGTGCTCGTCGGCTAAACGCCTCAAAAGAATAATTTTTACAATAGAGTGAGCGAAACAAAATAGAAAACCCACTCGTAGCCCGGGTTTCTTCTAGTCGCCACCATAAGGGCTGGAGGTTCGGTAGATCCTCGGGAGCTGCTCCGAAATCTGGCCACACAAAACCAGCTGGGTCAAACCCCAGAAAGAGCAAGTGCCACAAAGAAGACCACGAAATAAGAACAAAAGCCAGCATATCAGAACATAAGAAAAATGGAAGAAAAGCACAAGTAATAAAGAGCTCATCAGGGCAATAAACGATTAGGGACGTAGAACCATTCCGGGAGCCAGGTTACAACCCGTAAACCAAACAAGGACCGGGGTTGTAACCCTTCGCCTGAACAGCACTTGTCTCTATCCATTTATTGTTAAAGATAAGTAAAACAATCATGTCCAGGGGTACCACGTACAGGGACTAGACGAGACTTAGACAGGACTGGACAATATCCATTCACAAGCGGCCAAGCAATTACTACGACTTACTACATTAACTAACTAGGGTTGTCACAAGCCTAATTACTAATAAGATGCAATGAGAATTCCCCAGTCCCAAGCCCTGCAGACCATCCAGTTATCCTTCCGCGGGTTGAGAGTATGGTTGGGTACATCGCCCAGAAGACGATATACCCTTAGGTGACTTAGAGGGTGCAACACATGACAGTGTGCTGGAAATGTGCTCTACTCGTCGGCAAGCTACAAGTCCAATTAAAGCGCCCAGATAACGAGATTGCCTGTGACTGGAAATCCTCCATGAACTATAGTTTGATCTAGTCATTAGCCTAATCCATATTCAGTGCGAATCCCTGACCGTGGGAACCAGGGAGTCACATCCTAGACGTGATACAAGACAAGACAGGTGGATTGCACAAGCAAGCAAGCAGGAACACCCACGATGTCAAAGTTGGTTATGCAAGTCAAGTTAGCCGTCGCAACAGCATCAAGTCAAGTCAAGTTACAAGTTACAAACTAAGTCAAGTCAAGTTACAAGTTACAAACTAAGTCAAGTCAAGTTACAAGTTACAAACTAAGTCAAGTCAAGTTACAAGTTACAAACTAAGTCAAGTCAAGTTACAAGTTACAAGTCAAGAGTGCGCCGCCATAGGCCACTATCAAGTTATCAAGTTACAAGTCAAGAATGCACCCCATCGGGTCATTTTCCAGAAAAATAGAAAGTACTAGGATCATAAATCACAGAAATCACAAAAACCGTACTAGTCATAACAAATACTGAAAATCGTGTCAGGTCGTGTTGGGTCAAGGTAGTCGTGCTGTATGGAACAAGACCTCAAAACCTAATCCACAAAAGAGAAGCCAAGTCCAAGAAATAAAACCAAATCATCATGGACAAGTGGGTTGCGCAGGGGTGGATGGCGCAGGAGATCAGAGGGTTAGGTTGCGCAGGGTGTCAGAGGGTTAGATTGGACTGCGCCAGGATTAGATGGCGCTGGGTTGAGCTGTGCAGGGGGCGAAGTGCGCAGGCTTCAAGTGCGCGGGGTTAGACTGCGCTGAGTCAGATTGCGCTTGGATCCAAGTGTGCTGGGTGGGGTTTCGCAGAGATTGAACTGCGCAGGATCCAGGGGTGCTGGAAGCAAGCGCAAGTCGACCCAACGCTAAGGAGCACTGGCCGGGAAGTGTTGCGCAATCCGGTCTTGCGCTAAAGAGCGCAGGCCGAGGGGGAAGCTGGCACAATCTAGCCTTGCGCTAAGGAGCGCAGGCCGAGGGGTCTTCTTCTCCAAGGCTGAGATGAACTTCTCAAGAACACCAAAACTTCAATCTTTCATATCTTGGCCAAATCAAAACCAAATCTAGATTTTTAAAGTTCTAACTTGTATAAAATTGAATTCTCTTCCACATGGAAGCATCAAAACAAGAAAAATTACAAGTTTAATAGATCAAAACCAAGAATTTCCGAAAATAATTAAAACCTAGATCTAGAAAAGAGGAAGCTCCAAATCACAAAATTCCAAGTTCTAATGTTGTTCTCCATGGCCTAATCTAGCTAATGGACAAATAAAATAGGGTGCTTATTTGGTGGCAAGGTGCACTTGCCTATGGTGTTGGTGGAGGAAGGAAGAAGAAGATGGAGGAAAAATAAATGAAAGTAAAGAGGAGAGAGAAAAGTTAGGTGGGTTTTGATGAGGGGAGGGTGTGTTGTGTTGAGGGTGGAGTTTAACTAGGGTGGTCCAATGCAAACCAAACCAAACCAATTCTTTCTCCACAAAACAAAACCAAGCCAGGTCCAAAACTAGTTTTACGAAAAAACCAAAAATCCGCAAGTTGAGCCAAAACACAATTACAGGCCAGAATCTGAGAAAATAAAATACAGGTCCGAAATACATGTAAGCCTGATCAAAATACGTATTCCAAAATACGGACGTTACAACTCTACCCACCTTAAAAGAATTCCGTCCTCGGAATTTAATCAAGGAGCTAGAGATGTAAGAGCCATCTATACTATCCACAATTAAGCTACACTAAGCAAACAATCAAACAATCATACATGCAAGCAAGGGATGGCAAGCATAAGGTATAAGGAAGACATTATACCTTACGAGTCAAACAAGTCGGGATATCGCAATCGGATGTCGTCCTCATGCTCCCACGTTGACTCACCTAGAGAGTGATGACCCCAAGCAACACGGACTAAGCTAATAGTCTTGTTCTTGAGTATCTTCTCTCGCCGGTCCAATATAGACACGTGCCTCTCCTCATACGAAAGGTTCGTACCAACAACCAATTCCGAATGGTCTAGGATATGGCTCGGGTCCGGGATGTACCATTGTAATTGGGACACATGGAATACATCATGCACCTCACTTAGCGACGACGGAAGAGCGAGACAATAGCATACATCTCCTACTCGCTCCAGGATATCGAACGGCCCTATATACCTAGGACTAAGCTTTTCCCGTACGCCAAAGCGAATGACGCCGCGGTTAGGCAAGATCCTAAGGAATACATGGTCGCCGATAGCAAACTCCAAGGGACGTCGATGAGCATCGGCCCAATGGCACTGGCGATCTTGAGCAACTCGAAGATGTCCCCTGACTTTTCTGACTACTTCAACTGTCTGGGCAATCATTTCTGGACCAAGCATCTGCCTCTCTCCGACATCATCCCATGCTAGCGGGGATTTGCACTTCCTACCATACAGTGCCTCGAACGGAGCCATCTGAATACTAGCCTGGAAACTATTGTTGTACGAAAATTCCACGAGATGCAGGTGATCTTCCTACGAACCACCGAAGTCAAGTGTACAAGATCTCAACATGTCTTCAAGGGTCTAGATTGTGCGCTCTGACTGACCATCTGTCTGCGGGTGATAAGCTGAGCTGAACTGGAGGTGAGTTCACAGACTCTCTTGCAGGCTACGCCAAAAGTGCGACGTAAATCTCGAATCTTGGTCCGAGGTGATACTGACTGGTACTTCATGCATCCTGACTATCAACCTAAGGTACATCTCTGCTAGCTGAGCCGTGGACTGCCCAACTCTGAATGGGAGAAAATGAGCCACCTTCGTAAGCCGGTCAACTATAACCCAAATAGCATCTCGACCGGCTGGGGATCTAGGCAATCCAGTCACGAAATCCTTGGTCACATGCTCCCATTTTCATTCTGGAATTGGCAAGGGCTGAAGAAGTCCAGCGGGCCTCTGATGTTCAGCTTTAACCTGTTGGCAAACCAAACACCGAGAGACAAACCGAGCTATCTTCCTCTTCATGACATTCCACCAGAAATGTTGACGAATATCACGGTACATCTTCGTACCACCAAGATGAATAGAATATTGTGAATTGTGAGTTTCTGCCATGACCTCCTGTCTGATATCTCTACTGGGTACACAAAGACGAGTGCCGTGTCGAAGTGTACCATCTTCATGAATGCATAACTCTAGCCTTCTTTCTGCCTCACACTCTGCTCTGAGCTACTGAATCTTGGAATTTGCGGACTGTACCGTCCGGATCCTCTCAACTATGCTGGACTGAACCTGTAGACTGGCCATCAATGCCACGCTGGTAGGAAGAACCACTTCAATTCCCATCTTCTGAAGATCTGCCAATAATTCTGGTTGTGCCGTCAGGAAATAAACTCCGGCTCTCCTGCTCAACGCATCTGCTACAACGTTGGCCTTTCCTGGGTGATACTGCAAGTCTACATCGTAGTCCACCAGTAGCTCGAGCCATCTTCTCTGCCGCATATTAAGGTCCTTCTAGGTGAAAACATACTTCAGGCTCTTGTGATCAGTAAATATCTTCACTCTGTCTCCGTACAAGTAGTGCCTCCACAACTTAAGTACAAATACTACTGCTGCCAGTTCCAAGTCGTGGGTCGGATAATTCTTCTCATGATCACGAAGTTGACGTGATGCATAAGATATTACCTTCCCATGCTACATCAAGACACACCCCAATCCTCTTCCTGAAGCGTCGCAATAAACTGTGAATCCTCTGGTCCCATCTGGAAGTGTGAGAATGGGAGCCGTTATCAAACCTCGCTTTAACTTCTCAAATGATTCCTGGCACTCTGCTGTCCAAGCAAACTGCACATCCTTGCGGGTCAACTGGGTCATCGGCGCCGAAATCCTTGCAAAATCTGAAATAAATCGCCGGTAGTAGCCGGCTAATCCAAGGAAGCTGCGAACCTCTGCCACTGAACTAGGTACTGGCCATGACTCGATAGCCACAATCTTCTGGGGATCCACTTCTACTCCTCCTCGGGTAATGATGTGACCCAAGTATGAAATGCGATCGAGCCAGAACTCGCATTTACTGAACTTGGCATACAACTGGTGCTCTCTAAGCGTCTGAAGGACAACTCTGAGATGCTGCTCATGCTCTGCTGCGCTCTTACTGTAGACCAGGATATCATCTAGGAACACGATCACGAACTGATCCAAGTAAGGCATGAAAATGCGATTCATGAGATCCATGAATACTGCCGGCACATTGGTCGCTCCGAATGGCATAACAAGAAACTCCCAATGCCCATACCTGGATCGGAAACCTGTCTTCGGGATATCCTGCTCTCTGACTCTGATCTGGTGGGACCCTGATCGCAAGTCTATCTTCGAGAATACTGAAGCCCCTTTGAGTTGATCAAACAAGTCATCTATCCTCGGGAGAGGGTATCTGTTCTTGATTGTCACTGAGTTCAAGGTACGATAATCTATACATAACCAGGACGTACCATCCTTCTTTTTCACAAGAAGCATCGGGGCTCCCCAAGGCGATCCACTTGCACGAATGAATCCCTTGGTCCTGAGTTCTTCAATCATCTTGTACAAAATCTCTAACTCTGAAGGCGCCATCCTGTAGACTCGCTCTGACACTGGTGCTGTCCCGGGGATCAAGTCTATAGTGAACTCGATCTCCCGCTCTGGCGGCATCCCTGGAAGTTCCTCTGGGAAGATATCTGGAAACTCTTCAACTATCCGGGGCAACTGTACTGCTGCTACTGCCATCCGCAATACTAGAGAAGATGGCTCCACCGCGTCTCTGGAAAATGAAAACTCTGGCTCGCCTGGAATGCTGAAAACAACTCTGCCAACATGGCAGTCTATCCGAGCATACTGGTTCCTCAACCAATCCATGCCTAGGACTACATCATAGTCTGCCATAGGGAACTCTATAAATCTAGCGGAGAACTCTCTACCGCTAACTACGATCTGACACGAGGAAAACACTCGATCTACTCCCATAAGACCATTACCAATAAGTATATTGAGCCTTACTGATAATGACTCTGGCTCCAATCCTATCCGTGTCGCGAATCGTGCAGACATGAATGAATGCGATGCACCAGAATCAAATAATACCGATGATAGAAAGGAGTTGACGAGAATAGTACCTGCCACTACCTCACCTTGTGCAACTTCTTCTTCCATAGCCATCATCATAGCCTGACCTCTAGCTGTGGGTCCCCTCTGCTGGAAACCTCTCTGCCTGTTCTGCACTTGGGCTTGGGTATACTGCTGCTGGTTCTGTTGCTGAAATGCCTGGGCCTGAGGCAACAATGGCCTCGGGTACTGCTGCTGCTGCATAGGTGCTGGTCCCCTAACCGATGGACTGGTTAGGTTGGAAGAGGATGAACTACCCCTATTCAGGTAGGCTCCTATCTTGTAATCTGCCGCTCCATAAGCCAGGCACAAACCCTGCACTCTACAACAATCTGCTACCACGTGCCCTGGCTTCCCGCAATGAGAACATCCCATCGCGGAAGTCTGCTTCTGCTTCTGCTGCTGCGGATACGTCGGGGTTGAATGCTGAACCGACGTTACTGAGGCCGCCCGGCTCAGAGTTCCAATAGTCAAACTCCTAGCTGTCGGGACTGGAGCTGATGATTGGTGCATCTGACTGTGGGATCGCTTCCTACCTCCAGTCCTATCCACGATCCTCTGGGAGGTGTACTCATGCCTCCTAGCTGCCCTCAATACTGCATCGAACGTCTGGTGCTCAAACTTTTTGATTGCCAACAAGATCTCCAAATGCAGTCCCTGCTGGAACCACTGGGCCCTATCAAACTCGGTCGCCACCAAGGTGGGGGCAAACCTACTGAGTCTAGAAAACTCAGATGCATAAGCGTCGACCGTTCTGCCTCCTTGCTTCAAGTTGGTAAATCTCGTCTGCAGGTCGTACCGAGCCACGGCATCGAAATACTTCGTCTGGAATCTCTCTCTAAACACCACCCAAGAAATGGGTGCCACTAACCCCATGGCCTGCGTCGCCCACCAACTGCGAGCTAAGTCCAGCAACTACAGGCGTACCACCACCACCTTCTCATTCTCAGGTGTCCTAGCTGCTTCCAGAACCACCTCGGTATCCTGAAGCCAAGCGTCCGCGGTAATCGCATCCTCGCTGCCGTCGAAGAATGGAGGGTTCAAGCGCTTGAAGCTGTTGGCCGCGCTGTTCCCTGGATGACCGCCTCTGGTCAAAGCATCAGCTATTGCCTGGTGCAAGGCATCTCCTCTGCGATCCTGGGAAGCTATCAAGGTCCTGATGAGACCTACCAAGGTGCCATCGTCAGGCTCTGCAGGCTGAACGGGCTGAACTGGGGGCTCTCCTCCAATAGGTACAACTCGGGAAGCTACCTCGAAATGCTGGGCTTGATCTCCAGGTTGCTGCTGGTCCACGGGAGGTATGCTGATCAGCAGGGTCAGGTACAGTATCGCTGAAGAAGATGACACAGGAAAACAATAAGGAAGGACCAGGACAGATCAACGATACAAGCACATGATCAGGGCAAGAATTCAGAGATTCAGAGGATATGAACGGATATCAAGGACGAGTACTGATTGAGACATCTATTAGGTAAACCCTTATATTTCTTGATTGACAAGACCTGCATGGGCCACCACTTAAACCATGTCACACCCCAGAACCAGAATACTGGAGAGCGGGAGCGTACATAGCCAGCTACGTATATTGAAATGGAATCCATCTCGCTATACGGTCATGGCTGTCTAGATATGAGGGTTTACTACAAGCCAACAGTCTCTTAAGGTCAAGCCTATTGTCTCAATCTCAACAAGTAATATAGTTACAAAATGTTAGACCACCAAATATACAATAAGAGGCGTCCCAAATATTACATATTGGATGATCATGAAGCTAGTCGTACAAAATATCAAGACTAGCAAGAGATCAGTCATACATGATCAACCCTAGGATTTGTTAATCATGTTTACAGCACGTAGGCAGACAGAAGTAATTGTGCATCGAGCTAACAGGTGCTCGTCGGCTAAACGCCTCAAAAGAATAATTTTTACAATAGAGTGAGCGAAACCCACTTGTAGCCCGGGTTTCTTCTAGTCGCCACCATCGGGCTGGAGGTTCGGTAGATCCTCGGAAGCTGCTCCGAAATCTGGCCACACAAAACCAGCTGGGTCAAACCCCAGAAAGAGCAAGTGCCACAAAGGAGGCCACGAAATAAGAACAAAAGCCAGCATATCAGAACATAAGAAAAATGGAAGAAAAGCACAAGTAATAAAGAGCTCATCAGGGCAATAAACGATTAGGGACGTGGAATCATTCCGGGAGCCAGGTTACGACCCGTAAACCAAACAAGGACCGGGGTTGTAACCCTTCGCCTGAACAGTACTTGTCTCTATCCATTTATTGTTAAAGATAAGTAAAACAATCATGTCCAGGGGTACCAGGTACAGGGACTAGACGAGACTTAGACAGGGCTGGACAACATCCATTCACAAGTGGCCAAGCAATTACTACGGCTTACTACATTACTAACTAGGGTTGTCACAAGCCTAATTACTAACATGATGCAATAAGAATTCCCCAGTCCCAAGCCCTGCAGACCATCCAGTTATCCTTCCGCGGGTTGAGAGTATGGTTGGGTACATCGCCCAGAAGACGATATACCCTTAGGTGACTTAGAGGGTGCAACACATGACAGTGTGCTGGAAATGTGCTCTACTCGTCGGCAAGCTACAAGTCCAATTGAAGCGCCCAGATAACGAGATTGCCTGTGACTGGAAATCCTTCATGAACTATAGTTTGATCTAGTCATTAGCCTAATCCATATTCAGTGCGAATCCCTGACCGTGGGAACCAGGGAGTCACGTCCTAGACGTGATGCAAGACAAGACAGGTGGATTGCACAAGCAAGCAAGCAGGAACACCCACGGTGTCAAAGTTGGTTATGCAAGTCAAGTTAGCCGTCGCAACAACATCAAGTCAAGTCAAGTTACAAGTTACAAACTAAGTCAAGTCAAGTTACAAGTTACAAACTAAGTCAAGTCAAGTTACAAGTTACAAACTAAGTCAAGTCAAGTTACAAGTTACAAGTCAAGAGTGCGCCGCCACGGGCCACTATCAAGTTATCAGGTTACAAGTCAAGAATGCACCCCATCGGGTCATTTTCCAGAAAATCAAAAAGTACTAGGTTCATAAATCACAGAAATCACGAAAACCGTACTAGTCATAGCAAATACTGAAAATCGTGTCAGGTCGTGTTGGATCAAGGTAGTTATGCTGTGTGGAACAAGACCTCAAAACCTAATCCACAAAAGAGAAGCCAAGTCCAAGAAATAAAACCAAATTATCACGGGCGAGTGGTTGTGCAGGGGTGGATGGCGCAGGAGATCAGAGGGTTAGGTTGTGCAGGGTGTCAGAGGGTTGGGTTGGACTGCGCCAGGATTAGATGGCGCTGGGTTGAGCTGTACAGGGGGCAAAGTGCGCAGGCTTCAAGTACGCGGGGTTAGACTGCGCTGAGTCAGATTGCGCTTGGATCCAAGTGCACTGGGTGGGGTTGCGCAGAGATTGAACTGCGCAGGATCCAGGGGTGCTGGAAGCAAGCGCAAGTCGACCCAGCGCTAAGGAGCACTGGCCGGGAAGTGTTGGGCAATCCGGCCTTGCGCTAAAGAGCGCAGGCCGAGGGGGAAGCTGGCGCAATCTGTCCTTGCGCTAAAGAGCGCAGGCCGAAGGGTCTTCTTCTCCAAGGCTGAGATGAACTTCTCAAGAACACCAAAACTTTAATCTTTCATATCTTGGCCAAATCAAAACCAAATCTAGATTTTCAAAGTTCTAACTTGTATAAAATTGAATTCTCTTCCACATGGAAGCATCAAAACAAGAAAAATTACAAGTTTAATAGATTAAAACCAAGAATTTCCGAAAATAATTAAAACCTAGATCTAGAAAAGAGGAAGCTCCAAATCACAAAATTTCAAGTTCTAATGTTGTTCTCCATGACCTAATCTAGCTAATGGACAAATAAAATAGGGTGCTTATTTGGTGGCAAGGTGTACTTGCCTATGGTGTTGGTGGAGGAAGGAAGAAGAAGATGGAGGAAAAATAAATGAAAGTAAAGAGGAGAGAGAAAAGTTAGGTGGGTTTTGATGAGGGGAGGGTGTGTTGTGTTGAAGGTGGAGTTTAACTAGGGTGGTCCAATGCAAACCAAACCAAACCAATTCCTTCTCCACAAAATAAAACCAAGCCAGTTCCAAAACCCATTTTTCGAGAAAACCAAAAATCCGCAAGTTGAGCCAAAACACAATTACAGGCCAGAATCCGAAAAAATAAAATACAGGTCGGAAATACATGTAAGCCTGATCAAAATACATATTCTGAAATACGGACGTTACACTCACCATCGAACTCCGGCCAACGCACGCGTCCAGATCTCACCACCGGCCGCCGAGGCTCAGATCCGCCGCCCGATCCCCTGTGCGGACTCGCACCTCCACGACGCGTGGACTGCACCACCCAGTCGCACTTGCCCTCTCTGCCGCCGAACCATCGCAGCGTTCCCTTCGGGAGTGTCGTACAATCCCGCGTGGCTGTGCCTCCACAGCGCTCGGCAGCGTGCGCCGGCAGCCGCCAACGCCGTCCTATAGGATGCCGAGAGCCGAAAACCCAACTGTGAGTTCCTCCTCCCCTTCCATAAGCTCTCGATTTCTCCTCTTCGTCACTTTAAAAGACATGGCATGTTTCCCCAAATTGATTTTTGGTGTTAACAGCAGTGATTTTCTGCTATGTTATTATTATTATTATTATTATTACTATTATTATTATTGTTATTATTATTATTACTATTATTATTACTATTATAATTAAGTTTAACACTGTTGATATTTTTTACCAATATTAAAATTTTAAATTTTAAATTCTAGTTTTAAACCTAAAATATATTATTATATATTCATAGGATATGGTGAATGGGTTTTCTAAATTGTTTTTATATTATTATATTCTTTTCTAAAGAATATCTTGATTAGTAAAATATAGTTTTAAATATAAATATCTTGACCCTTAAAAGTGTATCTTCTTGATTATAAAATATTTTATTGTATTCTTCAAATATTTATCTAATTAATAAAATATAGATTTCTACTAAAAATTATATATTACGAACTTAGAGTAATTATAGCCTAAAATTATTTTCGGTTCTTCAAGTGTTATATGGACATATATTTGGCTAATAAAAATGTATTTTTTCCAAAATTGTATATATAAGGTATATTCAAGTAATTATGTAAACTTATTATAAAAATAGTTTTCTAAAATTAGTACATATATTTATTTCCATAAATTCTCTTCAACTATCTTAGCTGATCATGACTAATCGTATCCTTACTTTCTTCCTGATTACGGACCCCTACGCCTCGATCGTGGCTATTGGACTATTGAGACATGACAGAACATCGCATCACCAGGCGACACACCAGGCAAGATACCTTGCCATAATTTAATGTTTATAATTAGTCTGTATTTTATTTATTGTATATCACTGTGTATTTATTTTCAGTTCTTTTAGCTATACATTATTACAGTTCCTGATCTAGTGCCTGCTCAGTGATATTAGCTATATTTTGTTATTATCCTTTGATTGCATATGTACCTAGAGTTAAGGGACTACCACTAGTTTAGTGTATTACATAAACTTAGACACTGATGTGCCACGAGATGTATGAGTTGTGAGTAGCATATAGCCTCTAGACTTGCGTGTTGGCCGATCACTGATGCGTATGGGACGTACGTTAGGTCTAACTATCAATAGATGCATGTTAGAAGACTTGACGGTTAGTAGTGTTAGATGGTCATGGATGCGACTGGATAGGTGCATCGGATGGAAAGAACATTTCCTCATCGTATGGGCTTCTATTACACATTTTCTTGTAACCTGGAAGCTCCGCTGCAGATACGAGTATGATGACCCTCTCAGGCTTGCTACTGTCATTTTTGAACATCATGCGCTTATGTCATTGGTGCCCAAGTGGGGACTATACCAGATCCCATTTACAGCCAGGGCCCATGCGACGAAAGGTTTGTTCTTAACAGCATGTTCACTTTAGTACGGTTAGGTTACCTTATTAATGTCATGTCACTTACTTTTATTTGTGGCATATTTTATATTCAGTATTTATGTGGCATATTCTTTATGTATCTTGTTACATCCCTTTGAGGACCTGATGATCTCTCCAGGTGTGTTTGTGACTTCCTGTAGGTGCTCTAGCTAAGGCCATAACTTGCACTCTAATCCTTCGAGATGTTGCTTTTGGATCGTTATTTCCTTCGCTCGACCAATTTATTTTCTTTGTATAATTCTTCCTTATTTAAATTAGTTGGTAGTAGATTTGTCTCCGCCCAACGATTGAACCCTAATTATTCAAGTTGGTTTTATATTATTATTCTTTTCATTGTGGATGAGATTTAATCTTAGATTACTGCATTTTATAGCTTATGTATGCATACAAGGTTTTTATACATTGGAGCGTACTTGGTATGTATACAGCTGGCATGATTACGTTTTAGTCCTTCTATTTTTGGGACATGGGCGTTACAAGTACCTAGCATGCGGGTCTACCACCCACCAGCTTCAAGGGTGCCCACTAGCAGAAAGGGCACCAGGGGCTGGACTTGGAAGGAATGGGCATTGAACTTCGAGTTCGTTTTAGAGACATAAAACTGGCACAACTGTGGCTGGAACCGAGCCTATTGGAGAGAATCAAGTCTGCTCAGAAGGACGACCCATACCTGGAGAAGATGCAGAAGCTGATATCGACAGGGAAAGCATCCGATTTTGCAGAGGACGAGTCAGGAGTGTTGCGAGTGAAGGGTCGACTATGCATTTCGGATGACGCAGAACTTAGAAAGGAGATAATGTCGGAGGCACATTATGCAAAATATTCCTTGCATCTTGGTAGCACCAAAATATATAAGGACCTCCGCATTGTCTTTTGGTGGTACGACATAAAAAGGGACGTAGCGCTCTTTGTGTCGAAGTGCATGGCCTGTCAGCAAGTTAAAGTCGAGCACCAGCGACCGGGCGGGGAGATGCAGAACCTTGCCATTCCAGAGTGGAAGTGGGATCATGTCACAATGGACTTTGTTGTTGGCTTTTCGAGGACGCCGCAGGGAAACGACGCGGTCTGGGTCATCATCGATCGACTAACCAAGTCAGCGGACTTCATAGCTATTGAAGTTACTTGAAGCGTCGACTGCCTGGCTCAGATATACCTTGATGAAATAATTCGGCTGCACGGGGTCCCAGTATCTATCGTCTCGGATCAGGATGGACAGTTCGTGTCACGCTTCTGGGGTAGTCTTCATTCAGCGTTGGGGACCAAGTTGAAGTTTAGCTCAGCTTATCATCCTCAGACTAGCGGCCAAACAGAGCGGGTGAACCAAATTCTGGAAGACATATTACGACTCTGTGCACTCGACTTGAAGTCAAGTTGGGACGTTCATCTACCGTTGGCCGAATTTGTATATAATAGCAGCTATCAGTCCAGCATCCAAATGACGCCGTATGAAGCCTTGTACGGCCGGAAGTACAGATCGCCCATTTGCTGGGATGAAGTCGGAGAACGGCAGATACTCGGTCCGAAACTGTTGGAGCAGACTATACAGAAGGTCAAGTTGATACGGAAGAGATTGAAGATAGCACAGAGTCGGCAAAAGAGCTATGCCGACACGCTTCGACGCCCCCTCGAGTTCTCGGATGGCGACCATGTATTCCTGAAAGTGACGCCCATGCATGGAAGTACCAAATTCGGTGCGAAAGGAAAGTTGAGGCCAAGATTTTTTGGTCCATTCAAAATATTGAAGTGAGTCACCCCAGTAGCTTACCAAATCGCTTTTCTTTCTGCATTGTCAGAGGTACACGACGTCTTCTACGTCTCACAGTTGCGGAAGTACGTGCACGATCCGAGCCATATAGTAGATTTGGGTCAGCTGGATCTGAAGGCAGACTTATCATATGTCGAAGAACCTGTTCAAGTCTTGGAGCAAAAAGATAAACTTCTCCGCAACCGTGAAATCCCCATCGTCTGCGTCCTCTGGAGAAACCATTCGGTCGAGGAGTCGACATGGGAGCATGAATCAGAAATGATTATTGTTCTTGTAGAGGTAGGTTCTACTCTTTAGTTTCGAGGATAAAAGTTTTTCCTAGTTGGTTATGGTATAGTGCCCCATCCCTACATCGTGCCCCGTTCTCCGTCCATGGGGTACGCGAGAAAGAAACACTGTTGCCATCGATTCGGTCGGAACAGATAGGTCGGGATCGATCGAATCGGTCGAATGGGAACGGTTGAATTAAGATCCATTCTCCGTTATGGAATGGCTTCTTCGGAACCAGGTCTCATATTCAGCGGATTGCGCCTCAAGGATTGACTCTGCGGCAGAGTCGAAAGAGACCTCCCGTTGCTCTGTTTTTCACGCTGCTTGCGTTAGTTTTGGCCTTGGTTTTCTGAATGCATTTTCGTGAATATTTTTGATGGTTTTCATGGCTTGCATTTCAAACTCACATTTTCTATCAAATTTCTTGAATAATACAATGTTCTAATTGGTTGCTTGTGCGATTTCAGGTAATCGCGTAGGCGACGTCTAGCACGACCAACAAGTTCTCTCGTCTGAAGCAAACTCAAGGTGAGTGGCTGGACCCTTCTTTTCCTTGACCTTCTTAAATCCCAAATCAATCAATAGAATGCTAGTTGGTTATGTAAGTGCAGGAAAGCTTAGATTTTAATGAACCATTGCACGATTCAACACGTACGCACTCTATAGAACTATTATACTAAGAAAATATCGCATGCCTAATACCTTATGGTTGTTATAAAATCGAGATAAACAAAGTTTGAATCATTGAATAACTGTCGCTATAACACGGCAAAGCAACGATGACAATGGCTATGTTACTCACGAACTAAAGATTTTACTTGAACAACTAATCTAACCTTGTACGATTATTGGACAACTCGTGCACGAGAAATAACTTCCTCAAGTGATACCTCGAGACACGGGATCATTTCGGCCTAGGAGGAAGCAAAAGATAGCTGAGCTCGACGAAAGCAAAACATGGTTAGTCGGAGAACTTGTAGCAGGGCTCGCTACCCGCGCTGAAAGGTCTCCGTCTAACCCAGCAATAGTCCAAAATGGCTTATGGTGCCAGTGACCTTCACGTATACAAACTGTACACGTAAATTGATAACGATTGATAGGAAAGAACATGGTAAGTCTCACAATACACGGTACGCTCTGCCTGGGTAAGTTCTAAAGTAAAAAAATATGCTTGTCTGAAATTTATTAGGATGGTTAGAAAGATCACAAACTAAGTCATATAAACTCTTCAACCAAATGAGAGCACGAAACTTAACTTGTCACGCACCAGTACAATGTGTAATGTACTGATCCTCGCTATCCACGCAGGTACCCCGAACCAAGAAGGGCGTGCCACTTAAGCTCAAGGCGGCATGAATACTTTTGAAGCCTTGTTCGTGAGTTGAAGGCTTGTTTCTAGAAATCCTTTTGAAGACCCGGCACTCAATCCAGAAAAAAAAAAAAAGATGACGACTCGACTTCCCACAATATCAGGTGCAAAGTGTAATGTTTTGCTTGTAAAAAGGGATATAATATATGGAATGACTATCTCGTCAGCGTCCGTTTTGTAAGTTGAGTCATGTTGTAAGCCTGCGCAGCACTGATTGTAAAGGAGTCATGTAAATAAAGTTTTATTATCAATAAAAAGTTTACTTCTATTTCAAATGTGTCATTCAAATTTCTCTGCGTACTCTAAGTCGATGTTGTATTTTGGATAACCTTATGACTATGCCTTGTGCGATCGCAACTTAGGTTCGCACGGCATCATGCCCGGGGGACGACTATCGATTCTACGGAATCGAGGCGTGACATAATGGTATCAGAGCACGACTTTACATCCTTTGGTCTTATGTCTAGAGTTTCAAATCTTTGACCTCGTATCGATGAGATAAGTTGTTCCGTACAATGAGTCCGTAATAATTTGAGACTGATGTGTTTGGCTTCGTATTACAGAAGTGCTGAAACAAGCGACCGAGCAAAAACAGAGCACTTTTAGCGGCTCGAGCAGTTCGCAGGCCGGAGCTTCTAACAATGACATCGAAAGGATACTGCGCATGATAGAGGCACAGTAGAAACAGTCTGAGAACCGACATCAACAGACGGAGGCCCGACAGGCCCAATTTGAAACTCGCTTCGATGCACAAACTAAGCTGCAACAAAAATAGTTAGATACTCTGCAGCAGATCGTCTAAACAATTGTGGCCAACGAAAATTTTACAATTGTACCTACTGTCACCGTGCCGACGGTCTAACCTATCGAAGTCGACCCGGAGGAGCCCGAGCGTCAACCTGCGACAACGAGAAGATACAACTTTGAAGTGTCAGAATTCTAGAAAGCGTGCCGTACTTCCTTCAGCGGTACCGAAGGCCCTTCTATGGCAATCAACTGGTTGGAAGAGCTGGAAGATCACTTCGAGATCCTCGGCATTGAACAATCCATACAAGTCGCCTGCGCACAACTTCAACTACGTTTGAACGCGCACGACTGCTGGGGCGTGTATAAACGAGCGATCCGACATGACGACAACTCAGTGCCGATCTCTTGGGCCACGTTCCGTAAAGCCTTTGAATTCGAGTACCTTCCCTCCGTCGTTCGCCAAGAGAAGGAAAATGAATTCATGCAGTTGAGGCAAGAGAAATGGACAATAGAATAGTATGTCGCAGAATTCAACAAATTGTCTAAATTTGCTGGTGCGTTTCTTCCTACAGAGGAATGTCATGTGCGACAGTTCCAAGTGGGTCTACGACGCTCTATCGGTGCTCATGTAGCAATTTCGGAGTACAAGACCATGGGCGATGCTCTAAATTATGCTCTCCGCCTTGAGAGCTAGTACCCTCCTGTTGCTGCAGACTTTATGCATCATTCTAATCACAAATGTCCTAGCCATATGGGAGGCAACAATCACGCTGCAAAGTGTCCAAACAACGAAGGCAACCAGGGACAGAACATTAGGTCTCGTTGCATAAAATATAATTATATCGGACACAATGCCAGCGAGTGTTGTACCTTGAACATAGATTATCACTTTTACGGGAAAATGGGGCACTACGCTAGAGATTGCCTTTCCCGACTGCAAAGACAAGACGCTCCGCCACAACCAAATCATCAAAATCGAGGCCCAGCTCCTCAAGCTCTTCAACATGGACAACAGAATGGCCAGGATCGTCGTTCTAATGCTCAAGGGCGCGTCTATGCCATGACTCGAGATGAGACATTCACCTCAGATACAATCGTGATAGGTATACTGCTTTTTAATAATAAACCTGCTCGTGTATTGTTTGATTCAGGCGCTTCGCATAGTTTCATATCGACGGACTTCATCGCCGAGCACAAATTTCCTATAATATCTTTAGACCTCGACCTTAGCGTCAGTACACCTTCGGACATGCCACTACTCACAAATTTAGCCTGCAGGAGAGGAATCATATTATTAGAGGTCAAAAGATCGGTCTTGATGTGATAGTTCTAGATATGAAGGACTTCGCCATCATACTGGGTATGGATTGGCTTGGTCCTTGCAACACTATCATCGACTGCGCAGAAAAGAAGGTCACCTTCTACATCCCTGGAGTGCCCAAATTTTACTATTCGTGTGGTGAAGCATCGCCGACCTGCATGGTGATCTCGATAATTTTTCCTCGGAAGCTGCTTCGTTTCGAATGCGAAGGCTACTTGGCGTTCATTCTTGACATGAGGCGGGATGGTACAAACGCGGGTCAGACCAACATTGTGGCAGAATTCCTAGACATGTTCCTGGACGAGCTACCCGACATGCCATCCGATCGAGAGATTGAGTTTACTATCGATACATTCCCTGACACTCGGTCGATCTCGTGTGCACGACCATGTGTGCACGGCCACGTGTCACCATGCGGCTTATGTCGTACGCTGGATACGCATGCACGCGTGCACGATGCTGTATCCAGATGCAGAACTCGTGTGGTGTTTTAGTGATTTGGACACGGCTGTGTCCACTTCGTTGGACACAGACCCTCGTGAGACACGTGTACGTGTGGGGGATTAGTTACCAACCTTTACTTTGGATTATTATCATGTTTTTAGGGTTCGAAATTCAATTTCCCTATTTCAACTGATACACGTTTTCAGTTTGAATTCCTGAAATCATATTGCTGTTTTTAAACTGAATTTGATGTTTAAATTACCATGTTTAATTCATGTACATGTGTGTTAGTTACTGTTAATGATTGGTTATTGATTGGTGTTTAGAATAGGAATTTCGATTGGGTTTAGGACTGATACACTGTGCACTGTCCTTAATTCTGATTTTTGATTCTATTTCTAAAACTGAAATTTTGATGTTAAATTGTCATGGTTAATTCATTTACACATGTTTTAAGTTCACTGTTAGGTTGATTCATGATTGGTTTGATGTTAACACAAATGGGA
This sequence comes from Iris pallida, assembly GCA_029216955.1. Taxonomy (NCBI): domain Eukaryota; kingdom Viridiplantae; phylum Streptophyta; class Magnoliopsida; order Asparagales; family Iridaceae; genus Iris; species Iris pallida. Next base: position 40,687 of record JANAVB010045020.1, read on the forward strand.
ATTTTGGTTTGGTTTGGACTGAGTAATGTGTAAACTGTCACTTGTTTATCCTGAAAACTAAACAAATCTGAGATTGATGTACATTGATTCCTAAATTCAATTGCATTCATGATATTACAAAACCCTTACTGTTACACACTTAGCTACTGCCATCTAATCCCCATTACACTGTTCTAAGTCACATACTAACTGTCACTATGCACCATGAATTCCTGAGAACACACTAACCTATTTCCTATTGAACACATATTTCCTGATATCCTATTTACTGTTCTCTAACTAACCACCATTGACACATTACACCTACTGTCATATGATAACACAGGACACACACTAAATTCTATATGCATCACACACATGTTGATCACTCACCCACCTATCTAAACACACACATTGATATATACACTAGCATATGGCATTGGCACACACACAAGCTAAAATCTGAGAACCCTATCTCTTAACTGTCCTTCATATACACACACATGTGTCACACACATATACCCCCATACACATACACATGTATCCTCTCTATATCACTATATATTAATATATATATTTTGCCTATATACATAATGTAGCCTATATATGTATGAGTGTGTTATTTATATAAATTAGATATATTTTTAATGTGTGATATAGCCTATATGGCCTATAGCCTATATACATGGCACATAGCCTATGGGGTGTATCCCTATGTGATACAGCCTATGTGTATGGCATGTACACACCAACAAATATGTGTTGTTGGCTTGTATAGCCTAGTTTTGATGTGTGCTTGCTAGAATAGGCTGGTTAGGCTTAGTGAGACTTGTTTGGGTTAGGCTTGACCTAGTTTGACTAGTGTAGTTGACTAGAGTTGACCAAAGGTTGACTTTAGCCTAGATTGACCCCAAACATCATGTAGATGCATTGTAGCAGTCTGTTTTACTATTTTATACATGTAGTGACTTGTACTGTTCTATAGGAGACAGATACCACTCCTCGAACAGTATATTCTCTTCAGATATTCAGGATATCAGGCGAGTACATTCTCTGATAGTTCTTTTATTTATTTATCGATTACTGTACTTCAGTTGTAGTTAGTTCTATTTGATTCTCTACTACAAACATGATTGATATTGTTGGATCCATTTCATGCGACACTCATTACTTCATGTCAGGCCTCTATTTATGAAATTACCTACTGGAATCACCTTGGAATCACTTACTGGCATCATTCGTGTTCTGGCTGGACTTGTACTTATTTCATGTCGGGTTATGGATTCACTTGTACTTGTTGGGCAGAGAAATATTGGAGTAGACATGTGAACATTCCCAAATACTGGAACCACTCCCTTAGAATTATACTGGAATGATAGCCATCCCACACTTGACCGAGTGTGCGGTGTGCCATATTACCTACAACCGTTCACATGTCGATCCCGATATTTTAAAATACACTATTAAAGTATAGTCTGGACTCACCCTGGAATCTTTGATCACAGGTTGGACTCACCTTATACGGACTCATCTTGTGCTGGAATCACCTGGTATTAGATTACATTGTCTGGACTCACATTGAGATTACACTTGACTCTTATTATACTGTCTGGACTTATATCATGATACTCTAGTTCAGCTAGATTATATTTTATAGTCTTCTTTTCCATGCTTCTCTTCTTGTTTAGTTACTTTACTTTTTTTATACCTTAACTGTTCTCTACATTATTACTCGTATAAACTGCCATGTTCATCAATAAAATTGTCTATAACTGCTTTATAGTTCTCTGTCATTTATTTAGGATTTCTTGATGAGTTGTAATCGTTCCTGTCCTGACTGGACCTGTTAAATTTTTTACAGATGATTACCCTGAGGACACTTGCCCTACTTATTATGGACCAGGAGACGACTTAGCTACCTTTGGCCCCGACACTCAGGAGTGATCGGAAGACTAGCTAGTTGACTAGGTTTAGTTTCATATTTTAGAACTTGAATTGTAAATAAGTTGAGATATTGATTGTTTGAGATTATTATTTATTTGGTAAGTTGGTTGTTGTTATTTAGTCTTAGTTATAACTTCTGTGTTATCATATCGTGCTTAGACTATGATTGAGATTTCATTATATCTATACTTGTCCTCCGATCGGAGTTGAGATTTGACAAGTACATTATATAATTGCGTGAGTTGTTGGTTAGATAGTAACCTAGGACATCGTTCTACCGCCGACACTGCAGCATAGGCTGGGTGCTGTTACGTACTCGTACCCTCACAGTAGGTGCGGGCCATGACATATTTTTTGTGGTGGCCTATGCAGGTCGAGAGTCGCATTAGTGCGATATCGTAGTAGTGCAACGATTAGTTGTACTGCTGCGCACCTGCGATAGGAACTAAGGAGTAGGCTTTAGTTGAGAGAGTACTCAATCACATTTAGGACTACTTGAGAAGATTTTTGGGATGACCCTTGAGAATTTTATTATAAACTATCTCGAAATTCGATTCTGACAGTATATTTCTATCTTCCTTATTCATCGTTGAATTTGATTCTTAGTATTCATTATTGACTTGATTTTTTACCAAGATAACATTATGGGCCAGGCTGTCTCAGTTATGGAATCTAGAGTCTTCTACAGCCATATTAGCTGGTTTGGCGATGAGATAGAGTCTGATTTTGGATGTATTTTTCGGGTGTGGGAATTTAAAGTTTTCGCAGCCAAGCTAGCGACAATACGAAAATTTTAAATACCATGATTCTAGAGGTATTTACATTAGTTGCGGACTCTATGGATTATCGCAGCCATACTTACTGGTGTGACGAGGATTCTGGTAACATGGTTCTGGATAGACGGGTATGATTATCAGATTGCAGAATATATACCATATAGATGGTGCCCTAGTATAATTGAGTGGAATATCAGTGTGGATATTACTTGAGTGTCATGGATTAGATAGAGGAAGCTAGGCCACCTATAGTGTAGCACCGTGCCCCGCACCATCAAAGGGATATACCCCAGAGGGGCAGGACTTTTGCGATGGCGATCGAGGAGACCGACGCTGCAGGTGATGGGTTAGCAGGTTTGTCCTTCTTATCCTTCCTCCCCACTTTCATGTGTGATTTCCATTAGTACCTGCCAGGATATTGCTTGTGATTGCTAGATAGCGTATCTACCCTGTTCGAGACTGTAGAATCACGACCAGTAAGATTATGTTGCATGATTATCTCTTGACCATGATTGTTGGAGGTTTGACCTAGAAGGGGTACGATCATCTTAATTTCGAGGACAATATTTTTCTAAGGGGGGTAGGATTGTAACACCCAGTTTTCTAAATGAGGGTAATTTTGAACTTTTATAATTATAATCATTATTATTTGTATTTACATCACATTATGATTTTTGGTGATTTTTAATCATTTTTAAACCATTTAAAATCTATGACATGTGATTTTGATGTGCTGCTAGTAAAACCCGAGAGACTGTCTGACCTGGAGCCTAACCATGTCATTAGGATGATTTATTTATCATTTTAGCTTGAGGGTATTTTGGTTATTTAGTAAAATTTGAATTTATTTTAATTTATTGAATTGGTGATTGCTATCTTTGACTTTGACTTATTAAGACTTTGTAGACTAGCCTAGAAGCTAACCCTAGCTATGGTGACCCTAGTCTAACTTAAGTTAACCTCATTCTAGCCATTAGGATCTAGTTTTCAAATAGGAGGAATAGAATAGGTGCATTGATTTCATGACTTATGATTTTAATTCAATGACTTGTGATTTTATTCCATGACTTGTGACTTAAGCCCATAGGCCCATAACTAGAAGCCCTAACCCTAACTAAACCCTAAGTGACCAGCCATGTAGAGATTCCTACTTCTATTTAATGCCCCCTCTCCTTGTTCTTGCCTCTTTTGTGTGCTCAACCAAGTTTTAGAAAGAAAGGTAAATCCTATGTTCCTAAATTCATAGAAAATCTATTTTTAATCCTTTTTGACCCATATCTTTTGCATATGATTCTAATTAATCCCTACTTGCTGTTATTGAGGAAGAATTTCAGTTCTAGAGCAATTTAGAAGATTTGGATAGCAACAAGAACGGTTTGATTTGGGGCTTTTTATTGATTCTTGCAACCTATAGGTAAACCCCTCTAATTCTATTTTTATTCTGATTTTATTGCATGGTAGCCTAGATCTAGGTGTCCCCTAGCTACAGTAGAGGTTTGGTGTTGTTTGTATTAGGTTTCGTGTCCGTATCGGATACATATCAATGTTAGAGTGCATGTGTTTGATGAAATGCTTGAAAGGACTGAAAATTTGTAATTTTGAAAACTATTTTAACAAAATTGTAGTGCTATATATATACTTCGATTTTGTGTCTTATCGATTTGGTTTCTGACACGAATCGTGTTAGTTTGGACATGGAAACACGCACGTACGAGACACAGTACATGTCCGTGCAGTCCCCTGCTGCCCGACACTTCTGTAGGACACGATACGACATTTTAAGACACAATTTTTGGCACAGAGGTCGGGACAACCGCTTCCACCATCTTTCCAAAATTTGGGGTGGGTTGGTGGAGTATTCGGGGAGTTATCTCCCTCGTACTGACCCGCTCTGACACTGCACACGCGAGAGAAACCCCACTGACACGGCTTTAAAACTCTAATACGACACGACCCCAACACGGTGCAGGGTGATGAAACCCTAGCCCTACCCATGGCGTACACGTGTACACGGCCACGTGTCACCACGTGGCCTGTGTCGTGTGCTGGACACGCGTGCACGATGCTGTGTCCAGACGCAGAACTCATGTGGTGTTTTAGTGATTTGGACACGGCTGTGTCCACTTGGTTGGACACAGACCCTCGTGAGACACGTGTACGTATTGGGGATTAGTTACCAACCTTTACTTTGGATTATTATCATGTTTTTAGGTTTCGAAATTCAATTTCCCTATTTCAACTGATATACGTTTTCAGTTTGAATTCCTGAAATCAAATTTCTATTTTTAAACTGAATTTGATGTTTAAATTACCATGTTTAATTCATGTACATGTGTGTTAGTTACTGTTAAAGATTTGTTATTGATTGGTGTTGAGAATGGAAATTTTGATTGGGTTTAGGACTGTTAGACTGATACAATGTGTACTGTCCTCAATTCTGATTTTTGATTCTATTTCTAAACCTAAAATTTTGATGTTAAATTGCCATGGTTAATTCATTTACACATGTTTTAAGTTCACTGTTAGGTTGATTCACGATTGGTTTGATGTTAACACAAATGGGGAATTTCGGTTTGGGTTGGACTGAGTAATGTGTAAACTGTCACTTGTTTATCCTGAGAACTAAACAAATCTGAGATTGATGTACATTGATTCCTGAATTCAACTGCATTCCTGATATTACAAAACCCTTACTGTTACACACTTAGCTACTGCCATCTAATCCACATTACACTGTTCTAAGTCACACACTAACTGTCATTATGCACCATGAATTCCTGAGAACACACTAACTTATTTCCTATTGAACACACATTTCCTGATATCCTATTTAATGTTCTCTAACTAACCACCATTGACACATTACACCTACTGTCATATGATAACACAGGACACACACACACACTAAATTCTATATGCATCACACACATGTTGATCACTCACCCACCTATCTAAACGCACACATTGATATATACACTAGCCTATGGCATTAGCACACACACAAAAGCTAAAATCTGAGAACCCTATCTCTTAACTGTCTTTCACACACACACACACATGTGTCACACACATATACCCCCATACACATATACATGTATCCTCTCTATATCACTATATGTTAATATATATATTTTGCCTATTTTTTTTCACTATATGTTAATATATATATTTTGCCTATATGCATAATGTAGCCTATATATGTATGAGTGTGTTATTCATATAAATTAGATATATTTTTAATGTGTGATATAGCCTATATGGCCTATAGCCTATATACATGGCACATAGCCTATGGGGTGTATCCCTATGTGATACAGCCTATGTGTATGGCATGTACACACCAGTGAATGTGTGTTGTTGGCTTGTATAGCCTAGTTTTGATGTGTGCTTACTAGATTAGGCTGGTTAGGCTTAGTGAGACTTGTTTGGGTTAGGCTTGACCTAGTTGACCTAGTTTGACTAGTGTAGTTGACTAGAGTTGACCAAATGTTTACTTTAGCCTAGATTGACCCCAAACATCATGTAGATGCATTGTAGCAGTCTGTTTTACTATTTTAGACATGTAGTGACTTGTACTGTTCTATAGGAGACAGACACCACTCCTCGGACAGTATATTCTCTTCAGATATTCAGGATACCTGGCGAGTACATTCTCTGATAGTTCTTCTATTTACTTGTCGATTACTGGACTTCAGTTGTAGTTAGTTCTATTTGATTCTCTACTACAAACACGATTGATATTGTTGGATCCATTTCATGCGACACTCATTACTTCATGTCTGGCCTCTATTTCTGGAATCACCTACTGGAATCACTTACTGGCATCATTCGTGTTCTGGCTGGACTTGTACTTATTTCGTGTCGGGTTATGGATTCACTTGTACTTGTTGGACAGAAAAATATTGGAGTAGACATGTGAACATTCCCAAATACTGGAACCACTCCCTTAGAATTATACTGGAATGATAGTCATCCCACACTTGGCCGAGTGTGCGGTGTGCCGTATTACCTACAGCCGTTCACATATCGATCCCGATATTTTAAAACACATTGTTAGAGTATAGTCTGGACTCACCCTGGAATCTTTGATCACTGACTGGACTCACCTTATACCG